>CAUYSK010029054.1:0-43117 GCA_963575035.1 Avahi laniger | reverse complement strand
AGCCATATATGACAAACCCACAGCCAACATCATACTCAATGAGGAAAAAGTGAAAGCATTGCCACTTAGAATTGGAACCAGACAAGGTTGCCCACTGTCTCCACTTCTATTCAAAAGTCCTTGCTACAGCAATTAGACAAGAGAGCAGAATTAAGGGCGTCCAAATGGGGGCAGAAGAGATCAAACTCTCTATGATATTATATCTAGAAAACGCCAAGGATTCAACCAAGAGACTCCTGGAATTGATAAATGAATTCAGTAAAGTCTCAGGATACAAAATCAATACACACAAATCAGAGGCATTCATATATGCCAATAACAGTCAAACTGAGAATCAAATCAAAGACTCAATACCCTTTAAAATATTAACAAAGAAAATAAAGTACCTAGGAGTACATTTAACTAAGGAGGTCAAAGACCTCTACAGGGAGAACTGTGAAACACTGAGGAAGGAAATAGCAGAGGACATAAACAGGTGGAAAACCAAAACATGCTTGTGGGTTGGCAGAATCAACATTGTCAAAATGTCTATACTACCCAAAGTGATCTACAGATTCAATGCAATCCCTATTAAAATACCAACGTCATTTTTCACGGATACAGAAAAAATAATTTTACACTTCATACGGAACCAGAGAAGACCCCGTATAGCAAAAGGAATCCTGGGCAGTAAAAACAAAATGGGAGGTATCAATCTACGGGACTTCAAACTATATCACAAGGCTATCGTAATGAAAACAGGTTGGTACTGGCACAAGAACAGGTACACTGACCAGTGGAACAGAACTGAGAACCCAGATTTAAAACCATCCTCATATAGCCATCTAATCCTTGACAAAGCAGACAAAAACATACACTGGGGAAAAGAATACTTATTCAATAAATGGTGCTGGGAAAACTGGATAGCCACATGTAGAAGACTGAAACAGGATCCACACCTTTCACCTCTCACAAAATTCAATTCACGCTGGGTAACAGACTTAAACCTAAGATGTGAAACGATTAGAATTCTAGAAGAAATTGTTGGAAAAACCCTATAGACATTGGCCTAGGCAAAGAATTTATGAAGAAGAACCCAAAAGCAATCACAGCAACAAGAAAAATAAAAAAATGGGACCCGATCAAATTAAAAAGCTTCTGCACAGCCAAAGAAATTGTAATGAGAGACGAACCGACAACCTACAGAATGGTAGAAAATTTTCGCATGCTACACATCTGATAAAGGGCTGATAACCAGAATATATTTAGAACTCAGGGAAATCAGCAAGAAAAAAATCAAACAACCCTATCAAAAAGTGGGTAAAGGACATGAACAGAAATTTTTCAAAAGAAGACAGAATAATGGCCACGAAACATATGAAAAAATGCTCAACATCTCTAATCATCATGGAAATGCAAATCAAAACCACAATAAGGGCCGGGCGCGGTGGCTCACGCCTGTAATCCTAGCTCTCTGGGAGGCCAAGGCGGGCAGATTGTTTGAGCTCAGGAGTTTGAAACCAGCTTGAGCAAAAGTGAGATCCCGTCTCTACTAAAACTGGAAAGAAATTAATTGGACAACTAGAAATATATAGAAAAAATTAGCCGGGCATGGTGGCGCATGCCTGTAGTCCCAGCTACTCTGGAGGCTGAGGCAGGAGGATCTCTTGAGCCCAGGGGTTTGAGGTTGCTGTGAGCTAGGATGATGCCACGGCACTCACTCTAGCCTGGACAAAAGAGTGAGACTCTGTCTCAAAAAACCTCATCTGAGTTTATGCTAAGAGGTAACTCTTGGTGGGGCCCCTGAGAGCTTCGGGATGGGAGCTGGTGGCCAGAGGAGCCAGCCACGTGATCGGAGGGTTGGAATTTTCAGCCTCACTCACTGGTCTTCAGGGAAGAGACAGGGTCTAGAGACTGGGTTCAATCACCGATGGCCAATGATTCTATCAATTATTTCTGTACAATGAAACTTCAGTGAAAGCTCTGAAACAATGAAGCTGAGAGAACACACGGAGGTGCTGGGAGGGTAACGCCCCGGAGAGTGCATGGAAGCTCCACACCCATCCCCCACCCGCACACACCTTACCCTATGCGTGTCTTCCATTTGCCTCTGCCTGAATTGGATCCTTTATGAGAATCCGTAATCCTAAGTAAAGCACCTGCTTGAAGACTGAGTCATTTTAGCAAAATATCAAACCTAGGGGTCATAGGAAGTCATAGGAACCCTCAGATTTGTAGTTGGCTGGGCAGAAGTGCAGGTGGCAGGGGAACCCCATTTGTGGCTGGCATCTAAAGTGGGAAAGTCTTGTGGGACTGAGCCCCTAACCTCCGGGCTTGGTGCTAACTCTGGGTGGTTAGTGTCAGAATGGAATTGAATTGTTGGACACCAAGCTAGAACAGGAGAATCAGGGAATTAACTATTTTTGGAAAAACAACACAACACCTATAATAATCAGGTTGCTAATATTCGTCTGAAATGTACTCAACATTCCACTGCTGCTAGACGGTAAGGAAATACTCACACCCTCATTAGAAAGTCTGACACATGAACCATCACTGAGCCATCAGGTAAGTACTATCAGTGCCCTGCCATCCTGGCCAGAGCCGCCATCATCTCTCACCTGGATTACAACAACAACCCCCTTCTACCTTTGCCTCTCTACAGAGCAGCTAGAGGGATACTTTGAAAACATAAGTCAGATCATGTCACTCCTTAAATGGGCCCATTCTTTCTCCCGGGATCTGGTGCCCAGCTTCCTCTTGAACCACATCCTCAGCATCCCTGGCCTCACCCACTTCACTCCAGCCATGCTGGCCCTGTCCTTGTTCTTGGAACATGCCAGGCAGCTCCCACCTAGGGGCTTTGCACATGTTCCCCTGTCTGGGACATTCTTCCCCTAAATAGCTTATGACCAATTACCTCCTTTAAATGTTTGCTCAGATTTCCCCTCCTCCATGGTGTCTGCCCTGACCTGCTATTACATTCCTGCATGACCTTATCTCCCACCTCCTTTGCCTTGTCGACCTTTCCTTCTGTTCCATGATATAATATACCATATGATTCAATTACTTATTGGATTTATTGTTTTTATGTATTCCTCTGTTTAGAATGTAAAATTCACAAAAGTTGGTATCTATATCAGTTTCCTTCCTTGATATATACCCAGTCCCTGGCACATAATAAATGCACAATACCTGTTAGTTCAATGAATGATTTTAAGAACAGAAACTTGTTTAGAGAATTTTAACTGAAAGTAATGAGCCCACCTCCTGAGCCAGTGTTCCAGGTAAAGACAGAGTTTGATTCTTAAGACCCTGAGTATACTCTAGAAGATGGGTTAGCAACCCAGGCAAACAGAGGCTGGGCTAGAGCCCCAGGCTTCTCTCTATAAGGAACAGAGGCAGGAACAGAGCCGCCAGCATCTCTGCTTACAAGATCCTATCAGTTAAGAATATGGGAGCTTCTCAGTAGTCGGAACCCCCCACAGCCCTCGATGACTATATGCTCCACCACTAGGTCACTAACTCTGTCCATTTTCGCCCCTGTGATAAGATGTTACTAAGGACAATTTGCAACTTGATGGCCTCCCCAAACTGGCTCCTCTAAGACCCCCTCCCCATGACTCCCACTCCTCCCTCCTCCCTTTACCATCTTTGATCTTCCTTCAGCTCCTTCGAAGCTTGGCTACATTGCCCCCCAAACCCCTCCTCTCCATCCCTCTGTCCGCCCTGCCAGGCCTTTCCCACTCCAGCCCCCCAGCTCCCTACAATCACCAGAACTTTAGGCCGCCACCCCCATCGAGAGCTCTCAAAGCACTCAGGACCCCCACAATTGATCAGATGTCAGGGCAATGAAAGTCTTAAAAGCCTCCTCCTTAAACATTGCGGGAAAGCTTTAGCCCGCATATGAGCAGGCAACCTTAACTCACTCCATGTGTCAGAAACACAATTCGGATAAAAATAGGAAATGGGGCAAAGACAAAAACTACTTTATATAAACCAGTGAGTTTTGCAGTACTGTGTTTACCTGAGTCATGGCTAAGATTTTAGAATGAAAGCTACAAGGTCTCTATTTGCATCTGTATGTATGTTTATGTGTGTACATAGGTTATATACATGATATCCTTCCACCTCTGGCTTGTATTGCCAAATTAATTCAGAAACTAACCCAAATGTTTTTCAAGTTCACATGATTTGAGTAAATTTTAATAAATAGGACTAGTTTGGTATTATTGGTTTAATAAAAATGGGTGTTGTGTTCTGTGTTATCAGCATTAAGCATAATGCAAACACTGTTCTTGGATTTAGTAGTCAATCAAGATAAAATTATAACTACTAGGTAATTATTTTAAAAATTAATAAATGTAACCTAAGAACAAATGTATAAGTTAAGATACAGGAAAAATGAATTGCTTGGTATCCATTACTTCATGTGTCTCAAGCACGGCAGTAAAACAAACAAAAAAATTGATCTATTTATTTTTTAAAGTTTTTTTTTTTTGCTTTTGTGATCTGTGCCTCACATGCATATGTTAACTAAGCATAGTTAACAGTGAAATAACTTAAGATGATGACTAGCTTTGTTTAATGTCATAATATATCTGCTAAAAAGAGTTTCCAAAGTCTTTTTGGTAACTGTCAACCTCAGAGTTTTATTAAGTAATAGATATTCATTAGTAATTTCTAAGTAAGACAAACTACTGAGATATCAATTACCAAGCACAAGCTTAAGCTTATATAACTGTGGCTTCTGATTTTTTTCCCCATCTCTACAAAAAATAAAAAGTTAGCCAGGTGTGGGGCACATGCTTGTGTCCCAGCTACTGAGGAGGCTCGGGTGGGAGGATCTCACACGTCAGCAAGAAGGATGCACGTACGTTGCACAAGGGAGAAAAATGGGTACCGAGTCAACTCTCCATTATAGTAGCCACACCAGGAAACAGAAAACACAAAACGATCTGGGCAAAGGTGAAGAAATTATTTCAACTCTCAGTTGGAAAAGTTATGGATACAGTTTCAGTTAGACCTGAAGTATCAACAGTGGGGTCACTTTTACCTCTGGAGAGCTTTCATTTTTTGTTGCCTGCCTACGTTCCATTTGGGGAAACCCAACAAAGCTTAGCACGTCAAAGCAAATCACTGTCATTTAAAATGTTAACTCACTTACCTATTCTCCTTGGTCTCCATTATCACTTCTGCAATATTTGTCTGTGAAAACCATGGAAGTATTTTTCTTTCTTCTATGTAAGTCTTTTTGTCTGTGTTTCCTTTAAACGTGCGCTCCAAGTTCAGCTCTTCCGGGCCAGTGAAAAGCTTGTATTCCCCTCCCTGTCCGTTCATCACCTGATGTCAGAAAACATCGTTGTGTTTTGCATTTGTGTTCCTTAAGGTATGACTCCTCAGTCTGGTAAAGGCTGCCTTCTGATCCAGCAACCCACAGACGTTCTTAAGGTAAAACAGTATGGATTCACTAAGGGTTTCGGGCTTTTCCCAAAGCAAAATTAATTTACTTTCATCTGAGAATCTTCTGTATTTCTTGAAGGTGCTGGGGGAAGATGCAGCAGTTCTTGGACTCAGTGTTTCTCACTCTCATCTCAGCAGGTGTAGAATATTCACTGGTGGGGGCCGTTGTTCTTGCTCTGGCGAGACGGGCATCTTGCCTCACTTCTGCGATCCTGGAAGAAAAATCAAGCAAGGGTAAAGAAAGAGGTAAGCAAAAGTACTACAAGTAAATGCACTGAAAATGTAATTCCTCGTGGAAGACAGCTATGCTTCTCAGATCCAGGGACTTTCTAATTATACCCTGCTGGTTGCACGACAGCTCTGCCAGAGAACATGGCATATATCTCTCGCCTCACGAGATATGCAACCCACAAATGCACAGGTGTAGCTATACCTGTCAGTCTCCAGAAATAAAAAGCACATCTACTTAACAACTTAGTTTCATTGTCTATTTCCCTGGCTTCTTCCAAGTGGTAACATGTGCTTCACCTCACACACACTGTGCCTGTTTTCAAGACAACACCTTTTAAATCCAAACCTACGACTTTACATGTACAATAATAACTCATGTTGGAAAGCGAAATATCTTCCTTCGGAAAGCAGTAAATGTGTCTGTCACAAAGGCTTTATTTTATTAGTAGTATTCTTCATAACCATTGGTGCCTGCAACAATCTAACATTTTAAGAAATAAATAGAAGGAAAAAAAGGACAAATTTTTCCATGATAGTAAGTGAGGGGACACATGAGACTACATTTCCTGCCCATTCACACCAACGTTACAGTTCTAAAACGCTTCATAATTTTCAAGATGCTCTCTTAGACATTAATCATATTAAATAGTCCTTGGAAGTGCACAGAATAGAGAGGAAGAAATGCTAATATGTTAAAGGCATTTGATGTAAGAGGGTCAGTAACTTTAAGCTTATCCAACTAGGAAGGGATGGATTAGAAATGGGAAAACCAGTCCCTGACTTCTTATTGTTCTGCTATCCAAAAATGCTTGGCTGTGTGAAAAAAAGAATGTAGGAATAATAATCTAAGCTACACTGATTGCATTATAGATTCTTGGATATTCGTGAAGACCCAGGAAAAGAACTCAAAACTCACTGTAAACTGTTTTCTAAAAACACTTCCCCAGAACCTTGCTAAAATTAAAAATATTACTATGTAACATGAGTGAGATTAATTGGAACAAACCAATCCAAAATCTTATTATTATTTCGTATAAAATGATATATCATGACATTTTGATTGCCCTGTGTCAAGAATTAGAAAAATTCTAGATTTCAATTTAGTATTTAAGAATTAAAATGAAATTAAGGAATTATATTAGCATGAGGATGGAAGTCTTTTGTATGATAATAGACTTAAAATTTGACTCTTTGATTTGAAATGTTTAGGTTAAGAGAGGTCATGTATAATAAAGTAGAGGATTAGGATCAATTTCTTTTTTTTGTTGGATCAATTTCTTGATCTGTAAAACAAAAAGATTAGAATAAGTTTTCTAAGTTATTAACACCTCTAAAATATAATTCTAGATAAATATATATATATTTAAACTCATCAATGAATCTGAAAGTAGGAATTAATCCAAATATGTCTTTTAAATAAAAAATGTTTACTAATTAAAAGTTCATTTTATATATAACCATAAAATATGAATTTATTGTAGAATACAAGTAGGGTTTGTATGATAAAAGAGGAGAGTCCAAGGGAAATCTGGAATTAGTTATATTTGAAGCAAGATTCTCAGGGCTCTGCCCTCCGCCCACATAGGTTATCTGCTCACGATGCTCTGTCTCTGTGGAAACATCAGAAGAAACTGGAGCCGTAGTGATCTCCATGGAACACTGCACATTCATGCTTGTCAATCTCACAGAATCTGTAATTCAGTTTTTTGATATCTTTAAAAACATATATTCTATAATGTGGAATATTAATTGGGCATGTTTGATAAAATTGCTAAACAGCATAGAGCCCTGAGGCAAATTACTAAACTTTAATCCCCCGGACAATGATACATTCATTATCAAAATCAATCTTTGAATAGTATTTCCTCAATAACTTTGAGCCTTTATAAATGTATCATCATCAGTCACATTTATTCCTATCATTTCTAACAGGAGAGGATGACATTGCCCAATGTATTGCTAAAACCAAGACAGAGTCTTTCTCCTGATTTGCATTGCTCTGCCAGTCTAATAATATTGTCTGCCACTAACAATAAGGGGGAAGTGGGGTAACAGGACATGACTTGTTCTCATGAACCTGTGCTAGGTCTTAGGGATCACTGTGTCCCCGTCCAACGCCTCCTGAATGCAATCTCTCTCGAATAAGTTAACCTTCAATTTTAATACCACTTCTACAATTAACATCTAACCCACAGTTGAGAATTCTAAAAACTGTGATTCCTTTTTTGGATACTAGAACATTTGTACATATTCATCTCCCTTATTCCCCTGTCTTATCCTCCACAACTGTCAGAAATTCCCCACTGCGATGGAATAATTACATATGCCACGAGATAATACACGTGAATGACAGAAGGTAGCGTGCTACCTGGAACATTAGTTTCCCAAACTATAGTCCTTAATGGATCACCCTCATAATTTTTTTCATATTTGAGCTACAACATACTGCTTTGGGGATCTTTGGCTTCTTTGTATACCACCTGTTCAATTACTTACTTAACATTTTTCCTTAAAATGACTCTCTACCTACATAAGTATATTATGAAAGGAAACATTCCATCCCTGTCGTAAATAGAAGGAAACTCAGTACCACATGCCACAAATAGAGGGTAACTCTAAAGATAAATAAAATGAATATAAAAGGACTCATTAAATTCTGAATACATGTGTCCACCAAAAACATTGAGTCTTCGACCTGCTTTTTCATTATTAAAAATGGGGATCAGTACATTTATAAGAAAATTTGTAGTCTTTAATGATTTCATTCAGAAAGGAAAATGGCTAAACATTAGTGAGGTGCATATCCATTCTAAGAACTTAGAAAAAAATATCCTGGGGATAAACCCAAAGAAAATAGGAACTAAAGATGAGAGCAGAACTGATGAAATGGAAAACAAGATAACAATGGAGAACAAAAACAAAAGTTAATACTTTCAAAAAACTACTAAAATTGGCAAAGTTCTGGAAGACTGATCAAGGTAAAAGCAAAATAGTAACAAAAAATGTTAGGAATGAAAAACAGAAGCCATCAGAAATTAAAAAGATAAAAGACTATCATAAATGACTTTGAGGTAATAAATTTGAACATTTTGAAAATGGACAAATTTCTGTGAAATATAAAGTACCATAGCTCATTCAAGAATAAGTCGATTCTATTAAATCACTTACATTTTAAAGATCACCACAGAGAAAACATTAGGCTGATGGTTTTATTGATGAATTATACCAAATAAGCAATAAACAGATAATCCTAATAGTATACGAATTCTACCAGAGAACACAAAAACAGGCAATAGGCCCAAATAATTTCATGAGGCTGATAATATTTCCAAACCAGATTATCAAAATCAGATTGTGACCATATGAAAAGGGAAAATTGCTGGCCAATCTCATTCATGAACAAAGATAAAAAAATTCAAAATACATATTAGCAAGTAGAATTCATCAATGTTTAATAAGTATAACACCTATGACCAAATTGGATTTATCATAGGACAAAATTTAATATCCATTCAAGACCCAAACAAAGGAAAGAAAACAAAAAGTCCTAGCAAACAGGTAGATGGGAACTTCCTTAAAGGGCAGATTTAAGGACAAATCTCCTGCAGAATAGTGATGAGGACACTTTGCTATCTCCATTTCTATTCAACGTTTTATTGGAGGTGGTAGCCAAAACCAGACAGAAAATGAAAGAAAAGGAACAAGTAGGAAAAGGAAGAGGTGGAGCAAAACTGTCACTATGCACAGACAGAATATTCAAAAAGAATTCAGACAAATTAACAGAGTTAACAGTAGGGTTTTTCAAGATTACTGATATAAATTCAATTACATTTCTACATACCAGCAAGATTTTAAGAAAAATATTGTTTTAAAAATTGTCATTTCTCATAGCAAGAAAAAAATAAGTCACTTTGGAATAATAATGAAAGGACTTACATAACAATTTTAGGAAGAAAAATCTATAAACTTTAACAAAAGACATTAAAGAAGCTCTTTTAAAAATGAAGATAAGTACATGATGAGGAGGAAGTTTTGATATCATTGAAATGCCAACTCTCCTGAAATGGATCTTTCTTTTCAAAGCAATTGGAATCAAAACCCCAACAACCTTTTAAAATAAAACAAGAACAACCAAAGACACTCCTTAAGAAGAAGAACATGGGAAAGATTTGCTTTACGAGATATCAGGCCCTAAGATGAAGCTATAATAATTGAGTTAGTATGGCATTCACACAGGAACAAAGAGAGTTGAAAGCTCTCAGATGGATCCCTGCGTTAGTGGAAATTGGATACGTGAGAGAAATATCAGTGGGCAAAGCTGGACCACTCCGAAAATGTTACTGGGACAAATGGTTATCTACATGGAAACATGCACAAAAGCTTATCCATACCTCACACTGTGCACAAACATCAATTCTAGATGATTAAGCACATAAGTGAGAAAAACCCTAAAACTTTTAAAAAGAAGTAGAACACAATATCTTTATGGCTTCTGGCTAGAGAAGAATTCCTTAAACAACAAATAGAAGCACTAACTATAAAGAAAAAGATTGTTAAGCTCAAACTATATTAAAATTAAGAACTTCTCACCTAAAGCAAGCTACATAAATCAGAAGGTATTTGTCATGCAGGTAGTCAAGAAAGGTTTTGTGTTCAGAATATAGAAAGAACTCTCAAAAATAGAAAAAGAAACAATTTAAGGAAAACGTGGGCAATAGGCTCTAATTAATATATATTCTTTTACATGCATAATATTTCCATTTGAAAATAATGCAAAGAACATCTATGCTTGTAATGAAATATATATTTAGTTCTACTTCATTTTTACTATTTTAAGTGACAGAAATGTTTTTGTTTCTTAATAATTACATGCTTAACAGCTTAACACTGTATAAGACTTCTTGATTTATATGTTTATTTCCCTTGTATATAAATCCTCATCTGATACGCATCCACTTTTGAGTGCTTCAATATATCACAATTTACTTTTATAAATCCTTAACAATGAAATTTCCTGGAAGATAAAAGCTAGTGGCCTTTTCTATGGCATCTAATGAGATTGAACAGCAGTCTAATGCAATTTTAAAAAATGAGAAATGTGAACATTCAAACTCTCCATAATAATAAATTTAAAACTGTTCTTCAATAAGATAATCAAATTTACTTCTGATATGGTAAGTCTGGCATTTTTTACTGCTTTCATGATAATTTTGTGTTTATGCAGTTTATTAACATGGCCAAGAAATTAGCATATCTGAAATCTTGTTTACAGTTGAAATGTTATTGATAGTAAAATTAAAATATAGTTTAATAAGATTACCTTGTAGAGGCATGGTATTCAGTCTCATAAACAGCCTGGAGATTTGGGAGGGAATTGCTAATTCCATTTTGCTATCTGGAAACTTGTGCCCAGAAGAGTCAAGCAACAGCCCATCCTGGGACATAGACACATGTCCCCAGAGTCCCAGCTCTTCTCTCCTTCCCGATACTGAGTGCCTGACACAAGAATAGGCATTCAAATATATTCCCTTCTCCTCCCTTTCCTTCTCCAAAGGGGAAGAAAGCTGCTTCCACCCTATCATTTGGGGCGTGATGTGGCCTGATGGGTAGGGGTCTTGGGTCTCCTATTCACCAGAGCTTAAGAATCATAATCTCTCTGTGCCCAACTTTCCCCGCTGATGAAAGAGCTTGCCCTAGCCACGAACAGCCTCATGGTAAAAACCAAATTGAACCTTGTCTGAAAGTACTTAGTAAACTGCAATAATTTTGCAAATATTGGATACCACTGTTTTTGCTCCTCTCATGCACCAGGGGCTGAGACAGCCAGGGCTCCGCATTGCTATTAGGGAACAGGCTTGGACACCCCTCCTCCCCAGCAGTGGAATCGGACATTTGGCTCTGAACCCTTGAAGCCACTGCCCATGGCTAACAAGCATGGTGTGTCCACACAGCGACCTCTTCGACTTCCCAGCAAAAATATCCTATTTTGGCAAGCTGGGCTTTACCCACGGTACGAGGATTTGGCACTGCCGCATATACGAACTCATTTAAGGAGTAAGAAGAGAAACATGCCAGGCCCACTTACTCACCGATGTGAAAATTCCTTTGAGTTACACTGAAACAGAAAGTCGGGAGACTCTGAGTTTAAATCACGACTGTCTTATAAATAACTGGAGATGTTCCCCTAAGCGAACGCCGCCCTCCGCGGAGGAGGGTGGGACGAGAGCGTGGGAAGTGGGGGGTTCCTAAAGCGGAATCAAGGGAGCTGCACCAGAGAGAAGGAGGACACGGCAAACTGCCCAGGAAACTAGCACACCAACACCTGACTGTCCCCCAGGGGGATGACAAGAAAGGCCGTTCCTGCGGGGATGAGATAAAAATATAATCAGGAGCTACCCATTACTTTATCCTCTTCAGTACGATCTCCTTTCTGTTGGTTTAAGGGTGTCTGTTAAACTTCAGAGCCCGTCCTCTTCCGTGGACTTCGGACGCGTAGCGCCCCCTCTGCCTTGGGGGCCTTCCCTGCGCATCTCGCTGCAGAGCTCACAGGCACACCCTGCGCTTTACCTGTCAGACAGCTTTGGTTTCCCTGGAAACGATCTTGTAGCCCATTTATAGCAAAGAACAGAGGCAGAATTTATTTCCCTTAGCGATCTCCTGAGAATGGGGCCCACGTTCATCTGAAAACGGGAATTAAAAAAACCACACGACTTTTTATTATGTTTGACCAAATTCGTACCCTGCTAACTCCTCTGGGATACGGTGAAAACTTACCCTAGAAAGTCCCTAACGTTACAAAAACGAGGAGCCAAAGACAGACAGACTTCAGGCCCGCAGAAAGCCTCCAGGGCAATTATCAGCGGAGTAATTGTCTCGCCCTCCATAATGTCAGAATCAAATATGAGTCAGCAAAGACAAAATTGGTTTAAAATGGAATCTTGGCAAAGTGGAAAAGTCAGATTAGTTCACCCTATATTTGGTCAATAGACCAAAATGTAAGACACAACAAGCATTGCAGATGTCATTAATGACACACCTGCGTTGGCACAACGTGTTGCAGGCAAGGTCAGTGTCACCACAGCCATCGCTTGCCCTCAAATATACATCCCTGAAATTGAATACGTGCGCAAAATGCGGTGTACAGAGCGCCAAAGGTAAAGCTAAAGGTGAGTGCTACTTGCTGTGTGTGCACGTGTGTGTATGTGTGTGTGTAATTAAAGATTTCCATATAAAATGTACAAATACTACATTTCAGATTTAATAAGAAAAATATACAAATTATTTCTCCAGAGTTCCAAATCCTTTCTGTGTCATGCAATTCTTTCTCATCTACTTTGCTGAAAGCACCTCGAGAATGTCTAATTCACCTTTGCCTCCCTTACACAGTTAGGGTCATGGATACAGAAGGTTTTCAATAAAAAATGAATAATTTAGTCACTTCAGCCAATTTGCAGGTAATAAAACTATGCATATCTTGTATACAGCTGATCTAGCGCAAGATTTCATTCTGTCAACTGGCAGAACTGTGGGAGGCCGGGCCCTGCAGGTCTGGCACCGTGAGGGGAACCTCCTTGGAGTCTTGGGTTTGCCTTCAAAATCTCAATCTATCCTCAAAGATACAATGTTACATAAAAATAATATAGCATATAGATGAACTGTATGGTATGTGAATATCTCAATAAAACTGTCAAAATAATATCTTAAAAATAGATTATATTAATATGATTAAAATAGGTCTTATTTGACATTATCTGACTAATATTATTACTAGCTTTTTGAAGGGAAAAATAATATTCATTTAAAAACTGCTTTTTGGGGGGAGCTGACCATACTCAGCCATGCCAGAGGCTCACTAAACTGTCATCTAATCTCTGAGCTGGGGATTATTAACCAGCTACGGGTCCCATTTAAGAAGGAGGAAGCTGAGGCTCCAACAGGTTAAGTATCAGAATTAGTATGATGTTGGCCAGATTTCAAAGCCAAATCTATCTGACCCCAAATAAATTCATCTAAAATCTTGAGTTTTTTTTTTTTTTTTTTTTACTTCTTAGTAGGGACTTTGGAGAATATGAAGGTGAGTTTGGCACCTGGATCAGAGTTGTCTTAGGACAGTCACTTAGCATGAATGTTTAATAAACAAAAACATTAACAAATAAAACTAGTGGGATATTTGGCATAATTGACAGAGAACTGACAAAGATTGGTTGTAACTTATGTTTTAAGCTTAAAGACCTAACAAATTAATATTCTTAAGGTCAGAGTAACTATTATTTAATTCATCAGTTAAGGTTCTATTTATTTAGTGTTGCCATAGTTAGCAAATAAAAATTATTAATATATAATGCCTGGTTAAGTTTGAATATCAGATAAACAATGAGTAACCTTTTTAGTAAGTGTATGTCTAGTGAAATATGTCTTGTATTTTGTCTTGTAACTATACTAGAATTTTCTAATGGTTGAATTTATCATTGCATTAAAAACAAGGAAAATGCTAAACCTCTGCTACTATACATTCAAATACATACTCCTTTCCAGCACTTAGAACTTTAATAAAGTAAGGAGGTCTATAAAATTTAAATGATCACTTATAATCACATTAGGGTGGCTTTGACTTACTATTTTAAAATGTTGTCATTTCGGAACACACGAAAAGGCTGTGTGGGCTGTAGAGCCCTTATTTTCTGGCCTAGATGACAGATTTATGATCTAATCTAGGGAAGAATATGTAAAACGAATATTAGTCTGGATGTAATGTTGCTACAAGTGGACCATAGATCTTTCCCTGCAAAACTGAGAACCAACGTGGCATCATTAGTTTCATATTGCCACCAACTCGAAGTGCCCTGAGGGGTACACTGTGGTAGGGACCAGAACTCCCTGATGTTCAGCAAGGAAATAAATCTCAATAACACTTAATCAAGTTCTCCTTTTACAAATAAGAAATAGTCGGGGTTCCACTCTCTCTTAATCTTACATTTCGTAGTCTGCAAAATGGGGCTGCCTATTTCATAAGGCTATTGTGAGAATCAAAAGTGACAAAAGCATTTTATTTGACCAAACAATTGCTATAAACTGAGGATGCCCCAAAGAGAGCTATCTGAATCACATACCCAGGACTCAAAGGAAATTTAAAGACTATACCTTTTATCTTAGATATCAGGCTAAAGGGCTTTCTATTAATAATTAGCACAACAGAAGCCAAAACAGGGCAGAGCCACACCCCCCAGTCCCCAATCTATTGCTTTTTCCAACTTCACCACGTTCCCCCTTAGGTAGGGGCCCATCGGCTCCATCCTAGATATTGAAATCTGACACGATGTCCTAAGTGTAGAGATGAACGAAAGATGGCAAGTAGAAAGGCGAAGGACACATAAAATAGAAATTAAAATAGTAACAGGATTGGCAATGCAAAGAGCAAATTGCCACCCAGGCTGTCCAAGACCAGAATAGCAAGAAATTGTTCTGATTTCCAATTTGGCATCCTTTGCATCAGTCACAGTTAGCGGTCCTCACTTGGACTCATGGTGGGAGTGGTTACTATCATCACTGCTGCTCTCGTAAGGGATTCAGGAGAAGCTGTACAAAGGGAATCGGCCTTCCCTCCTCCAACAGAATACTCCTGTGGCAACACAGAAATATCAGCATTCCTTTATTAAAAAGAGATGGTTAGCCCATAGCAATAAGTGAATATACTTTTTGTACTGATCAGAACTGATTAAGATTCACTCAGCCAAAAGTTCATTTCAAAATGTATTCCTTTTGGGGAATGGCACACGAAAGCCCTTTGGCCTGCATCACCACGGCTGGGTGGTTGGGTAGATGGTGGACCAGATGAGAAAATAACAAAACACTTACTATTATAAGTAGCTACCCCGTGCCAAGAACTGCGCTAGGTGCCTTCACACACATCACCTGGCTTCAACCCTGCGGCAGTTATGAGAGTAATGATCACCATCGTCTCTGACAAAGGGGCGCGCTGAGGCTCACAGAAGTTGAGTGGATTTTCAGTGGTGGCAGAGCGAGGATATGGCAGAGGTGAGATATGAACCCTGGGCTTCAGAGGGCAAATCCAGCGGAAAGCAACAATGCACGAGATGCTTCTGATGTAAGCAAACCTTGGTCTTAAAGTGCCGTTATTGGACTTTCCTCCCTGTTATGTGAAGAACCGAAAACACCGTTTTAACCGTGGAAAAGTTCTTGCAAAGCAAGCAAGGTGCGAGGACAATATGGGAATGTGGAAAATCAGCCTTGCTTTGTTTGAAAGGGAGACTGAAGGAGCCTTGAAGATCCAAGGAGAAAAGAAGGGGGAAACTGCCCAGCCAAAGGCCAAGGAAGGTGAAGAAAGGATGTAGGCGCCGGCCAAGGAGGAGAGAGGAAGAGGACCCGGGATCCTTTGTCCCAGCCTGAAGTGAGATTCCCCGGGCAGGAGAGGGAAAGCAAGCCGGGAGTCAGAAGTGCGACCGTGGGACTCAGTGACCCGCGTTAACCCAGTGTGCATCTGCTTCCCAATGGGTGGCTTGAAAAACACTGTGGAAATGTACCCGTCAGGTGACAAATAAAATGGGACTAAGTGCCAACTACTGTCATCTGCACTGGTGGAGCAATGAAGAGCTCTTCTTCAACACACCCTCAGGGCAGCTTGTGCTTACACGGAATCAACCTGTGTTCTGCTTGTACGTAAACAAAACAGGCTTTTATCCATCCCCATAGATAGAATAAGATCAAACCAAAACAATTGCTGTGTCAGAAACAAATCCAGCACTCTTCTCTGAGGTTTTGACCTTGTTTTAGGGAAGAAAAAAAAAAAGAAAGAAAGTGAGCGTGAGAGAGATTTTGTTGTTAAAACTGGAATACTCTTTCTAAGAATGTAGCAATCATGTATGAGAATAAAATTAAATAAATAAAATGGTTTTAACCAAAACAGGGTTTTCAAATATTCTTATATAATTATAACATACGGCAAAATTTAAGGGCATGCTGTTTAAAATGAGAACAATTATCATGAACTAAAAGCTACTTTGAGAACCCCACTTTATCATTCAGCAAGACTCTTGACTGCGCACTGTATTACGGCGACCGACCCATTGTGACCGTACACTGCAGCCCAGCATGGAGATTGGAATGACAAAGCCGCTACTCCCAGCATCCCGACCACCATGGATCCCTCTAGGAACCCTGTGGCTGACACCTCACCCACAAATCCGCAGGCAGCCAGCCCAAACTGTTAAATTTTCAGAAGAACTCAGTGCTCCCAGCTGCACGGCAGGCTCAAGAAGGTCCTCTGGGGAAGGCGGGCATCCTAGGGAAAGTGGTCCACGCTCTCCTGCAAACAACTGCAGTGACCGTGACCAGCCTGGTTTCTGACCAGCTCTCAGGATCAAACGACCAGCCAAGCCTCAGGACCCGCTTAATTCTACAAGCTGTTTCTTTATCTACCCTCTGGTTTGTTACCCAGCTGGAGCCCCACGTACTTACTGGTAGCTGTTGGCATCACGTCTCCCTGCCTTTGTTTTCCTCTCCTGCCATCAGCAGGTTCCAGCGTGACTGCCCCGGCAGTGGCAGCGGCAGCAGCACCAGGTCTGAGAGGCTCAGTGCCGCAGTCAGTGGCTCCCCCTACCTAGAGGTTTTGTTTTTTTTTTTAAAGAGATAGGACTACCATCAACCTTAAGTGTCAGGAATGCTGCAAATGCAGCATGGATGCTCAGTGTGGTGGGGAAAACTGACAGTCAGTTCTTTCTTTATTCTTTTCACTTGCAAAGATGAATTTTCGAGAGGAGGGTATGGCTAACAGAAGACTGGCCCTGTTAAACACTGGCTATGTGACCTCAGACGAGTCATACGCGGGTCTTGCCTACCTCCTGGGAAATAGAGTTGTGACCAGGCAATGTCCAGTCTGGAAATCCTATCATTTACTAAAACTAAACATTAGCAACACACTCGCAGATATAATGCAACAACACGGTGTGTTTGCATTGCGTGTTTTAGCTCACAAAGTGCTCTTTGTGTGTTATTTGGGTTTGGGTATGAGTCTCTGAAGGTCAAAAAAAGGCATTCACTGGAAATGCTTTTGTGGACTGGGAAATGCTATACAGTTGTAAATTGTTCTAAGTTTTCATTGCCATTGTCAATTTAATAGTAAAAAATATTGCAACAATAAATCAAATAGAACTCTATTTTCCTGCTTCCCACAATGAGGGATGTGAAACAGCACTAGTGTTTACTCTGGTACACTGCTCTCCCGCCACTGCCCTGTGTGCTCCTCATTACACTCTAGCAGCAGAACTGCCTACTTGAGCCATGCAAATCTGCAATTTAGACTTATCTGGAGCTACTGGAGCTTGGAAGCTCCCCATTGCTTCACCCCTGGGGAAAATACCTAACTCAGCTCAACTAACTCCAGACCTGAAAAGGCTCAAATTATCTCTCCTGGGGGAAGATCAGAGCGGGCCTGAAACATCCACACCAGCTTGGGGAGGAGAGCCCCTGCCTCCCTGTGGCTGGCCCTACGCAGGGCTGCCACGGAAGACACCAAATTGAATGGCGTTTCCTTCACATCCTAAACTCACAGATTCATGTATGTATAATTTCCTGAGAGATAATAGGGAAGCGTCCTGTTCTAACAAAATTACCATATGACAACAAATAAAGCAAGTTTCTTTCTTGCTTTATTGGTGTCTTGAGGGGGCCTTTTCATTGGATTCTCACATAGCACCGTATGGACCACCAGTCTGGCCATTGGTGGCATGCACCTGCGGAGGTGAGCCCACCCCCTCCAAGGCCACCTCAGGTCTCATGGTACCATTTCAGTTGTCACCAAATTAATTAAGCACACAACTTTCGAGCACCTGCTATGTTCGTGGCACTTGGGCACCGAGTCTTGCTCACCCAGCAGGGTCTTCTACTCCTGACTTTATTAGAGCCCCATAGGGCAGAAGTTATCAATTCTAAGTATGTTTAATTCCTCACTCCCCTACCTTCCAAGGAACGTGGGCACCAAGGAAGATCATTTGGTTTTGCTCAGTGCAGGGATGCGGGAGGCACAAAGCGGAAACCATGAGAAGAGCTAGCTCATGCTGCACGGGAGGGCTGGCCCAGCTAGGAGCTCTGCAGGATCCAAGAGGGACCACAGGAGAGTGAACTCTGCACCTGGGAGTGGTGTGACGGAAAAGGAGAGGGGAGGGAAGAGTTGAAGTGTTGCTATGACCAGGGAAACTTCTGGGAAAGAGATGTAGAAAGTAAATTTTTAGGAAGTCGTGCTGTGGACTGTGCAATGTAATTCTGGCTTCAGTACCCTCGTAATGAAAAAACGTTTTAGTATTAATAAATAATTCCTATTCCTCCTCAATGCATTTGAAGCTGGGCTTGGGATCCTTCTGAACGTGGCGCAGGACTGAGTCTATTTGGGTTACAAAGGGACGGTTGCAGGGGTGAATACCCAGCTCTGCACTCTGGGCCAGAGAGCTCCTGCCTGCAGAATGCCCTGCCGTGTGGCCATGTCCTCTAACCTCTCTCCTGTGTCAGTGTTGCCACCACCCAAAGACAGGCGCACACTCTCTGCCCCAGGCCTAGATGACTCCAGTTGCTCCTTTCCTGTCTTAAATTCACACATCACATCCACAGCGGCTTTTCCCACGGCTCCCTGCTTCCCCGCCCTGCATGCAGATAGCGGGCGTGGCTCAGCCTGCCAGCCACGCCCACACAGGAGCAGCCAGTTACACAGAGTCTCTGCGTCTTGCACGGTCACTCATTTGGTGATGCGTTTTGCAATTAAATGACACCTAGACTTTTTTGTCTTAAATAACAATTCTTGTTTTATGCTGATTACAAAAGCAATGTGTGCATATTTCAGAAAACACGAGAAATATAGCCCATAGTTCCAGTACCCTAAATAACTACTCTTCATCTTTGAGATAGAGAGAGAAAATATGTATTGAACATACAGTTTTGTATTCGTTTTTCCCATTTAACATTATACTGAGACTACTTTCCTCTTTCATTCTTTCAGAACATAGTTTTTGATACCTGCATTGTACTTCTTATAATTTTGGCATAATTTATTCAAGCAATTTCCTGTTTGGGGGCTTTTAGGTTGATATATGTTGTTTTCAGAAAGGTTAGACCATTTTACCTACGTACTCACACTGCATAAAGGTGCCCAGTGAAATATTGTTTACTCAGAAATAGCGTCACAATGTAGAGCTTAAAGTTTAAATACCCTCCTGAGCACTGCCTATGATATACCTTGTTACTGTCACAGTAAATTGCACGTGTTTGTACTTGGCTTTACACACATTGGGAAGGTGGTTTCATGTGCACCACAAGCCTCTCACCCTGCCACTGTCCGGATACCATGTCACTTTCAATAAACTGTATGAGTTCAGTTACATTAAGGGTGCCATCTATAGTATTTGAATGTCATTGTCAAAAGATTTAGACTTTGTCCTAAAAATGTTAAGAAGACAAATGTGTCTGAATAATTAGTGAGTCACAGATCTTCCACGTTCTGGATAAGGATTGACTGTTAATGTGCCAGGTCAGAGGTCAATCTGTCTATGATGGCTAATTTTATGTGTCAGCTTAACTGGGCTAAGGGATACCCAGATGGCTGGTAAAGCATTATTTCTGGGTGTGTCTGTGAGAGTGTTTCCCAAAGAGATTAGCATTCGAATCAGGAGACTGAATAAAGAAGATCTGCCCTCACCAATATGAGCAGGCATTATCTAATCTGTTGAGGGCCCAGAAAGAACAAAAAATCAGAGGAAGAACAAATTCTCTCCCTTTCTCTACTTGAGCTGGGACACCCACCTTCTGCTCTTGGATGTCATAGTTTTTGATTTCCAGACATTCGGACTCCAGGACTTATACCAGCACCCCACCCCACCCTCACTCCAGTTCTCAAGCCTTTGGCCATATGCTAGGACTTACACCATAAGTACTCCTGGTTCTCGGGCCTCAAACTCGGACTGAACCAACCACCAGCTTTCCTGGTTCTCCAGCTTGCAGATGGCAGATCGTGGGACCTCTTGGCCTCCATAATCACGTGAGCCAATTCCCGTGACAAATCCCCTCTTATATGTCTATATATCTCTATCCTATTGGTTCTATTAATATTTCCCTGGAGAACCCAAACTAATACAATGTCCTCACTTCACCTTAAGCTGGTCCTAAAACATGATGTGAGAAAGTATTACCTGGTGCCACTGTTGCCCAGAACCACAAAGGTTCTGCCAGGGGACAAGTTTGTGCCACTAGAGCTTCCAAAGAGCTGGCTCCACAAACACGCCAGTTCCTTCTCCTGGATCACTCCCAGCCATTGTCAGCTGGGGGTCTGATTTTTCTTTCCAGCCACGTCATGTGGCTGAAGCTCTGTTCACATGCGGCCTGAAGACCACATGGCTTTTTGGGCTTCCTCCGCAAACTTGTGTGAGGGCTGGATTTTATCCACTTAGGAAGGGCGGTAGCTCAACCTGAGTGACATCAGCTCAATCTCAGCATCTGTACGTAATTCTGGAGTCTTAGCTTTAACATCTGTACCGCGAGTTCGTCTATTATTAACTCACCTGCACATCCTGCGGTACCATCATTCATGGTAACTGCCCATGATGCAGAGTAGGGCAGGTGGGATTGAATCCCTACAAACCACTAACTGTCTGGGCAAGTCGCTCAGGATTTTTGACCTTTGGATTCTTCATCTGTAAAATGGAAATGCAAGCATACCTTGTTTCATTGCACTTCCCTTCATTGCACTTCAAGATACTACTGTTTTACAAACAAGGTTTGTGACAACCTTGCCTTGAATAAAAGGAGTTGTCTGTATAAAGCTGAAATCATGTTCCTTTTGTCCCTGTTCCACAATATAAGCACATTACATGCAGAACAGCAGATTCTGTGTACCTTAATTACAACACATTCAATTCTGCCACACAATGCAGTGTAGGCAAAATTACAATCGATTTTTAAGGTGATCTTGAAGCCACTCCAGTCACCTAAAGAAAAAGTGCACATCTATTTACAGGATCATCCACTCACTAGAAAAGACATGTTGTTGTTAATAACCCAAACCTTCCAGAAGACACAAAACAAAACAGGATTTATACAATTAGGAGTTGTCTCAGATCAGCCTCTCAGCTCTTGCATTAAAAAAAAAAAAAAACTTGAAAGATAGCACATTTTAAATGTATAATAATCCACTAAAATCCTACCACTCAGAAAAACACCTTTAGCATTTTAGTGGGTATTTGTTATCCCAGGTCATTTCCTAGGCACGAACGTGTAATTAACAACTATTTTTTCATTTATTGTGTGCCCTGTAGATACCAGGCTCTATTCCACGTGCTACAAACAGCAGCAAACCAAACAGGCAAGGGCCCTGCCTTGTGGAGCTGACATTCTAGTGGGGAGAGACCAACTATAAACAAATGCACACACACGCCAACTGGTACAAAAAGCATTATGAAAATAATTAAGCAAAAAAAAAAATCTTCCTATCCTATCACACAAATACATTTGTCCAGGTAATGGTGGAAATTGAACAACTCCATAAGAAAAAATCAAATAATCTGATTGAAAGATGGGCAAAGGATCTGAACAGACATTTCTCAAAAGAAGACATACAAATGACCAACAGGTATATGGAAAAATGCTCAACATCATTAGGCATCAGAGAAATGCAAATCAAACCTACAATAAGATATCATCTCACTCCAGTTAAAATGACTTTTATCAAAAAGGCAATAATGAATGCTGGCGAGGACGTGGGGAAAGGGGAACCCTCGTACACTGTTGGTGGGAATGTAAATTAGTGCAACCACTAAGGAGAACAGTATGGAAGTTCCTCAAAAAATTGACAATAGAACTACCGTATGACCCAGCAATCCCACTGCTGGGTATATACTCAAAGGATGGGAATCCAATATTGAAAAGATATCTGCACTCCCACGTTTATTGCAGCACTACTCACAGTAGCCAAAATATGGAATCAACATAAGTGTCCATCAACAGATGAATGGATAAAGAAATTGTGGTACATATACACAATGGAATATTATATAGCCACAGAAAAGAATGAAACCCTGCCATTTGCAACACCATGGGTGGAACTGGAGAACATTATGCTAAGTGAATAAGCCCAGCACAGAAAGACAAATCTCACATGTTCTCACTCATATGTGAAGGCCAAGCATTAAAAACAATTAATCTCATGGAGACACAGAGTAGAATGATGGTTACGAGAGGCTGGGAAGGATAGTGGGGAGATGGGGATAAAGTAGGCATGTGTACTTCTCTGGCCCCTGCTCTGAGCACGGCCTCTGTGCTCTGGGCTGCTCTCCCACCCTGATGTCCCCTTGGGCTCTCTCAGTTCCATCTCTCACATTTGCCCCCCTCAGTACTCACCCTCCTTTCGCCCTTTTGCTCTCGCCCGCAGGCCTTTGCCAATGTTGCCCCCTCTGGCCCAGCAATCCCTGCCCACTCCACTGAAACAAATGGGTCTCTGGAGACTCTAGATCTCCCCCTGCACCAAGAGGGTGCTGGCGCCTTTCCTGGACCTCTTCAGCACCCTCGCTGACTCCTCCTCTCCCGCCTCCACCGCCACAGTGATGGCTCCGTGGATTCAAGGAATGCGTCACCAAAACCCAAGACTGGTTCACAGTGGGTGCCTAACAAATAGGAATAAAAGTATCTTTTTGATTAGTACTATCAAATAGTAATAAAAGCTGTGTTCATCAAGGTTTTCCAGAGACACAGAATCAGTAGGAGATGGACAGATAGAAATATAGACAGGTTTGCTGTGAGGATTGGCTCATGCAGTAATGGAAGCCGAGGAGTTCCACCAGGCTCCATCTGCAAGTTGGAGAACCAGGAAGCCAGTGGTGTTATTCGGTCTCAAGTCCTAAGGCCTGACAAGGAGAGAGCAGAGAGTAACTCCCTCTTCGAGGCCAAAGGCCTGAGAAGCTGGGGGGCACTGGTGTCAGTCCTGGAGCCCAAAGTCTTGAGAACCAGCAGCTCTGATGTCTGAGGGCAGGAGAAGATGGATGTCCCCACTCAGACAGAGTGAAAGAGAATTCACCCTTCCTGGGCCTTGTGTCCTATCTGGGCCCCAGTGGACTGTATGGTGCCCACATCGGTGGGAACAGCTCTTCTTTATTCAGTCTACTGATCCTGATGCTAATCTCTTCCAGAAACATCTTCACAGACACCTCCAGAAATACAATTTTAACAACTATCTGGTATTCCTTAACTCAGTCAATTTTGACACATAAAATTAATCTTCACGATAGCAATGACTGTGAAGTGAGATAGAATGTACTTGTCAACTGTGAATTTATGCACAAATGTTAGGGACCATGAGCATCCTGAACTTGGCCAGGTCCAGGACCAAGTTGTCCCTCTGTCTCTGGCTCATTCTAGATGATTGTCTTTCCTTCTCCCTAGGCCCATCCTAACCCAGCTGAACACCCTGCAGTAACCAAGAAAAATCTCCCAAGTCCAGGAATGTCTGTGGGTTCAGCAGCAAATGACAATCCGCACAAACGTCAAGGTCAATGTGATCGTGCCTGCTCCACCTTTACCCAGCTTAGCGATTGGTTACATTTGGAACTCCCCAGCACACTCCGCTGGTGGGCTGGGACCTGCTCCCAACGTCATGGGGGTCACCAAGGCCACCACCATCACCAAGTGCAGAGCGCAGAGCAGCTGGCAGCACAGCACCCTGGGAGGGGCTGCTCTGGAGCCGACGGCCTGGGTTCGATTCCAGTCTCTGACACGTCCCAGCTGTGTGAACCTTGACAGGTCAACCAGCTTAGTGGATCCTGATTCTTTATCTGAAATGTTGGATGATAATAAAACTTTCACAGTAAGATTTTTGTGAGCTTTAATGATAATCAAACACTAAGAAAAGTGCTGGCACGCAGCGCTCAATACATAAGCTGTGTTTGTTAACACCGTCCTTCCTCGATTAGCAAGGACTCTCTGTTTCAAGGAAACAAACTCAAAAAGGGAAAACATTTGGCCTCGGGAATTACTACAACCAGGGCTCAAAATGCCACAGGATGCCCTCTTTGTCTTCTTTTATGTCTCTTTGGCCGGTTTTATTCTCTTCCCTGGAAGCCTTGAATGATAGAGGCTTCCCGCATGAGTAGGATGCCAGGGGACTCGGGACTGGCCCAGGCTGGCCCAGGTGCCCAGCTCCGTCCCGTCACCGCAGGCAGGGCATGGGCTCTGGAGAAGGTGGCAGCTCCTACTCAGACCTGAAATGACGGGCTCCGGAAGAGAAGGGGGCGCCATTGCAGGCAGGTGGAAGAGTCGGCAGTTACCACTCACGACCATTTTCTCCAACAGCGTTTTTACAGAATTCCACGCTTCACTTTAAAGCGCACGTTCCTCGTTCATTCATTCTCTCATTTGTTCATGCGACAAATATTTAATTGCACGTCTACCAGGTGCCAGGTGTGCTTTGAGGTGGAATCGCAGAAAGAAAAAGACACGGCCGCTCAAGACTCCGGGCTTTCTTTCATCCTTGTAGCCAACTATCCTGCTAAAACAAATCCACTTAATAAAAAGAAATCATTCCTGCCCCAAGACTGACGCTTGGCCTGCCTTCCTCTGCAACAGTAAAGAAAGCAGTTGTTTCCTCACAGGGGCCACTTTGTCAAGGAGATGGTGACTTCTGATGGCCCAGGAGCAGCTGCATCAGGTCACGGATGACACAATTCGGTGAATCTGTGTACAAATGACCACCGGGCAAGTGTTGGCATAACCGCATGGTGAATGAGCATTTGGAATGTGGAGAACAGAGACTAATCAAAACGTGGAGCCCAACTGCACGTCACACAAACAGCTGCAGGGTCACGCGGAGCTCGGGACAGAAGCTGAGTGAGAGGCCAGGCCAGGCACACGGGTGAGAAGCCAGCCCCGGGCTCCCCGCCACGCACTTGCCCCCGTGCTCATTCCGGGGCTGCTTCCTGCCCCTCCTCACACTCCTGCCCACTGTTTATTCCTTTCGAAAAACTTTCCTGAGTTCCCCTAGTGCCAAACCTTGCACTGGGTTCTGGAAATGGAAAGAGAAATGAGAATGGTCCCTGCTCAGAGGAGCACAAAGTCTCAGGAGAAAGGGAATCGCACATCCGACACAGTGACCCCGGCCCATCTACCAAGCGCTGGGGGAGGAGGCACAGAGAGGGAGACATTCACTCGGCCGGGGGAAGAGGGGTCAGGTGTCAATGACAGGTTGTTGGATATTCCCAAGAGTGGCTTTAGTGCTCCAAAATATTTGTTAAAGGTTATTTTCGTTTTCAAAATTAACATTCATTTCATTTCAGTTACAAATTTTAAAATCTAATTTTTCCTTTAGCTTTTAATCCAATTCATAAATCTTTTTATAAAATGAATAGTATGGCTGTAGCAAATTTCAGTGATCTCTACTAAGGAAATATTTTCAACTTAATTAGATTGCCGTAAATAGTTCAAACTTACTCATACATGTAAAATACTCGACTTCCATTTTTAGTGCTATAATAATCAAAATCATCTTGAGTACTTAAAAAAATTCCCACAAATCTAAAAATCTTATGAATGTGATGATTCTTAAAATATCTTAAAAGTATATCATTTTAGTAAGATTTCAATCTAAAACAAATCATGTGAGTTATTTAATAACATATTTTAATAGAATCACAAGGCCACTCTGTTACTCCAATGTGCAAATTTATTTAAATATTACAAATACTTAAAACACCAAACATGCACAATTTATTTCTCAGCACTAAACTATAAATACCAGAAGGTTGAAGGGCTTCATAACCTTAAATATTTCCATATTTAATTCACAACCTTCCCATAGTTAAAAGATGCTTACTCACTAAGAAGACAATTACGTAACCCAAAGAATTTTGGAAGTAACTTTTCAGCTTGCTGAGGGGACCTGACAATCTGGCTGGGACCTGAGACTGGAAGCTCCGCACCTCAAGACCCACTGTTCTATGACCCAACTGCTAGGCTAAGCCATGTAAAGGCAGACTCCACACCTCATATCACAGAAAGGGTTATTTGTGGAGCCCATATTCTTGCCCCTGAGTTTGACTCATCCCCTTACCTAATTCTTTTAATCACTCATGGACATCCACAAGTGCCAATCAGGATGCGACATCACATAGTGAAATTTTGTGTTTGATATCTTAATCAGTTAAGGATACACCTCTATGGTCTGATAGAACAGACTCTGAGAAAGCCTCATGGAGAAGGAGGCATTTGGGCTGTGTTGCATGGAGCCCTCTCACACCAAAGCTCTGGTGCCTGTGCCTTCTTGCTTTCTTCTAGCTTTCCGGGTTCCCACTGTGGGGGGTCCAGAGGTATACTGCAACCAACTGGGCACATCTCTCCCCAACCCTGTTTTCAGTGACATCACATTGGCAGCTTGAAATCAGTCATGATCGGGAAGAATTTACACCAAGGAAATAGGCAGATGCTACAAACAAGTGCTTTCAGGAAGCTAGTTGTTAAACACTCACCGTGGGTGGTTCCCTGGTCAGGCTTGCAATCTTTTTGGCCAGTCTCTGGATTTTAGATCAATCAACAGATCATTCTCTCCCTCTAATCAAATTTAGTCTATGGCAAGTCAGAGTATTGTAGAGCTCTGTACTACTTTTTCTGGTGGAAAAAACTAAACTAATATTATATAAACTGAATCACATTAAGATATTAGTGACAAGTGTTTTCAGGCAAGCTGAGAGAGGAGGCGTCTTCCATAGAATGGTGGGAAAATAATTATAATTTTTTAAAAGTGTCACCATTTGAGGAACTTCTCTAGTTGTCTTGACATCTAGCTTCCATGGTGCTTTCCCTAATGTCTTTTTGGTTGTTATTGTTGTTGATCATAATTTTAAAAAACCAATGTGTAAATTTATTGCCTTAAAAGACTACTTTCTAAGAAGGTACCCAGAGGGTTGGCCATACTCCCCACCAGTCTCCTAGTTGAACTCTTGCCTTGGATGTGTCTCATTTGGCCTTTACATTTTTGGCCAGGCCAGCATTTAATAAATACTTTAAACATTTAAATATTTTGTCAACATTTAAAAATTGGAGGATATCACTTATAATCTAGATTTCTGGCTTCCCTTGACAACTGGAAGATCTGAAAACACATGATTGATAGTCTCAAATGGCCAGTGGTCAGCAATTAGCCCAGACTGGGATGCGGTTGTTCCTCTTTAAATGGGTCATATTGGCTTCAGCTCACACAGTATCCACCCAGCCTGTATCTTTCACTTACATTCACTCCCCAGAATGGATCTCGGAAATAAAGGTAACATTTCAGCAGAATAAGCAGCTCAATGGGCATGATTTTGACCTACCTCCAGGAGGCCTTCATAGGAGGAGGATCGATGCTGTCTAACAACATGAAAGGTGGCCAGGATGATAAAATTACAGCACATTCTATTTATTCCAGTGTCCTGAATCCCCATCCCAGGCCACAGATTAGATCAGTGTCTACTCGCTGCTCTCTCTTTACACAATTGCCACAATCTTTCCTCTCTTGCAGAATTGCAGACTGCCTGGCGTGAAAGGGACCTTAATGACAATCCATTTGAGGATCCATGCATTGCTTGAAACCTCTCTACCACATCCTTGCCAGAGATTCCCAACGTCTCCAACCAGCTCAGAGGTCTCATTACCTCTTAAGGCAGCCATCCTGACATTTGAGACTATTTTCACAAATTGGACAGGAACATGACACCCGTATTGCCATACCAAAATTGTATAGCACTTTATAATTTGCAAAGTACAGTCACAGACATAGTGATGGTTAATTTTATGTATCACCTTGACTGGGTTAAGGGATGCCCAGATAGCTAGTAAAATATTAATTCTGGATGTATCTGTGGGGGTGTTTCCCGAAAAGATTAGCATTCAAATCAGTAGGCTGAGTAAAGAAGATCTGTCTCACCAATGTGGGCAGACATCATATAGTCCCTGAGGGCCCAGTTAGAACAAAAAGACCCAAGAAGGAAGAATTGTCTCTCTCTATGTCTCTCTCCCTCTCTCTCTCTCTCTCTTTCTCTCTTGCTTGCTCACTTACTCTCTCTTTCATTGAGCTAGGACATCCACTTTCTCCTGCCCTTGGACATTGGAGCCTGGTTCTTGAGCCTTCAGACTCCAAGACTTATACCAGGTGAGCCACCCCCCACCCCCACCCCCCCGCCGCCCTTGTTCCCAGGCCTTCAGCCTCAGGCTGAGTTGTAATTTACCACCACCCTTCCTGATGCTCCAGCTTGCAGACTGCAGATGGAGGGACTCTTGGCCACTGAGTTGTTGGTGGCTGTTAACCCAGCTGTGCATAGTGTACTGCTCCAGCTCTGCAGGCTTTACGGATCTTACTCTATCACTCAGTGAGTTCACTGCTCCTCCCAGCTGCATGTTGCCCTGAATTTGATGAGTATGTACGTCATACACACACTCACTCAAGTCCTTTTTAAGGTGTCGAATGGGGTAGGCTTAGGGCAGAATTCTGTAACTCTCTAGGAAGAGCAAGTGTCCCAGGTTAAAATGGATAATGTAATCAGAATTCATGGACCAGACCAGTCAATTACAATAAATATGAATAATAGCTGACTTTTATTGAGCACTTACTATTTGCAAGTCTCTGTCTTAAGCATGTGATACGCATTATCTCATTCAATCCCCTTTGCTCTGCGTGTCAGACATTGTAATCCCCATTTTCCGACGAGGACACTAGTGGACACATGGGTTAAGGAAGGTACCCAAAGTCAGCCTGCTGTAAGTGGGATCTGGATTCTCTGGGCCCCCCATCCCCCACCGCCGGCAGCGGCACCCGCACTCATAGGGGCCTTGTTCTAACCCCCTGCAGTACGATCACTTTATAGGAGATCTCGGCAAGTGATTTTGGGGGAATCGAGAAACACACTTCTCAAATCTTAGTGGGCTATCAGTCACCTAAAAGTAGTCAGCATGATATGAATTAAAAAAACATGAGATTTGGAGGTAGCCAGACAAACGTGGGTGTAAATCTGAACTCTAGCACTGACCTCAGGCCATACTCAATCTCTCTGAACCGCTTTTCTTGTCAGAAAATGAAGATAAAAATGCCAACTTCATGTGGCTGTTCAGAGTGTGTAAAGCTCCCAGCTCAGAACACAGCTGTTTCAAGAGATGCTTGCTCTTCTCCTTTAGACGGAATGGGGCTGGTGTGTGGACACGCCGAAGCCAGCGCTCAGGCCTCCCCTGGCCAGGGGGCCGTGTTCGTGTTTATGAAGCTGATTCTGTCTCCGGCCTGCACTTGCCGCTGCTGAGTTTTTTTCTATGCTCAGGTCATCACTTATTTCAAAAAGAGAATTCGATCCTCTTCTTGAGCTAGGTAAGTGAAATGGAAAGTCAAAACATTACTGCCTCTGAGAAACAAAATTTGGAAATTAAAAAACCAAAACAAAGAAAATATTTGAAGAATTCTAACTAGAATAGGGGACGGAAACCTCATTTTCCAATTTTGGAAACCATTCTGTCATTCTGACTCTAAATTTAGAACTGAACTCAACTTTTGGGCATGTAGGACTGCAAAACTCTGGCAGTGTCTTAGTAGCTATCTAGATATATCTGCATGTCAATATAGATGAAGATTACAGTCACAGGTTTGAGTCCTGGAGACCCCAGGGAGGCTCACCAGCTGCAGGGCCTTGGACAGGTGGCTTAACCTCTCTAAACTCCACGTCCTCATCTGTAAGACAGAAATTACAGTCATGCCACCTCGTCCAGTGGCAATCAGAGTTAAAACAACTAATACCTAGAGAAACCTCTCAAAAAATCAGCTAGCTAATGAGATTTTGTTCAATTAAATGTGTCTTTAGAGCACATTTTCTTGATTTATGTAGGCATTTACTACAGCAATCCAAGGCAAAGCTGCAAGAAATATAAAGACTGGAAATACAAGTTTTGATCTCCCCTTTTAAAAATTAAAACCATCTGAGCTTCAGACCCCATTCACATTTCACTAACTGCCCCAAGAACGTATTTCTTTCTTTCCTTTTTGGTTCAGGATCAGAACCATGTGTTGCACTGAGCTGTCGCATCTTAACATAAAATACCACCTTAACTTTCTTGTCTTTCCATCTTTTCTTTCCATTCCACGCTTCCTTCCTCTCTCTTCAGTGGATGCTGAGGAAGGATCAGGGAGGTTTGGCACAGAACAGGATATGGACATAATATGCAACGTCTCCCCCTAAACGCTAATCAAATACAAAGTGCAACATGGTAACTTTATCTTGAAGGACCTGATGGACACCAATTTGATCATTTGACAAAAGGTAGCATCATAGAAGTGGATCGGGGTGGTACAGTTGGCCCTGGAAAGAACCACAGCACAATGTCTGAGGTTTCCTGCCAAGAATGTGTGGACTGAGTCTGTTCATGAGGTACCACGAGAGGGACCCAGGTGTGCAGCATTTTACAGGCTGAAGGGCCTGTACCTTTTAAGACTCTCAGGAACACTGTTATAAACTGAATTATGTCCCCCCAAAATGTCTATGTTGAAGTCCTAACCCTTGGTACCTCAGAATATGACTGTATTTAGAGAAAATTTCTTTAAAGAGGTAATTAAGTTAAAATGAGGCCATCGATATGGGCCCTAATCCAATACAACTGGTGTCCTTGTAAGAAAAGATTAGCACAGACACACGCAGAGGGATGGCCACATGAGACACAGGGAGAAGACAGGTATCTGCAAGCCTCAGGAGAAACCACCCCTGCTGACACCTTGAACTTGGCCTTCTGGTCTCCAGAACTGTGAGACAATAAATTTCTGTTGTTTAAGTCACCGAGGCTGTGGTACTTTGTTATGGCAGCCCACGCAGACCAATACAGACATGAAAGAGAGGGGAAGACTGAGGAAATATTCCAAATGGAAGGGAACTGATAAGATGTGACAGCTCAGTGCGACACATGGTTCTGATCCTGGACCAAAAGGAAAGAAAGAAATACATCCTTGGGGCAGTTAGTGACATGTGAACCAGGCCGAGACGGTGCTGACTGGATGCTGATTTCCTGGGTGGGAGGGTTGTGCGGCAGTTACGTGCAAGAGTGCCCTAGCTGTAGGGAAGTCCACACAAAGTACTCGGGGTGAGGAGCATCGTGTCAGAAAACAAACATGTCTCTATATAAAGACAAAGGCTGATGGAGCAAATGTGGTAAAATGCTAACAACTGGGGAATGTGGCTGAAGGAAATACAGGTGTTCATTGTAATCTTCTTGAAGCTTTTCTGTAAATTTAAAACTACTTTTGTTTTAAAAGCTTGAAAATGATATCTTGGGAGTCCTTGTGCACTGTTGGCAGGAATGCAAAATGGTACACCTACTGTGGGAAAAGCGGCATGGTGGCTCCTCAAAAGATTAAGCATAGAATTGCTATACGATCTTCCGGATATATACCCAAAAGGACTGGAAGCAGAGACTCGAATGAATATTTTTACCCCCACGTCCATGGCAGCATTATTCAGAACAGCCAAACGGTGGAAGCAAACCAAGTGTCCACTGACGGATGAATGGATAAAAAAAAGTGACATAAACAAACAACAGAATTTGATTTAGCCTTAAAAAGAAAAGAAATCTGACACATGTTACAGCATGGATGAACTTGGAGGACATTATGGTAAGTTAAACAAGTCAGACACGAAAGGACAAACACTGTACAATCCCGCTTACAAGAAGTAGCTAAAATCGTCAAATTTATAAAGTACAAACCTTCCCCAACGTAAGGTGGTTCAACTTACAATTTTTCGACTTTACAATGGTGCGAAAGCAGTACACATTCAGTAGGAACCATACTTCAAGGACCCATCCCACCATTCTGTTTTTCATTTTCAGTACAGTATTTAATAATTGCTTTAAATAATTAAATTATTCTACACTTCATTATAGAACAGGCTCTGCGTTAGATGATTTTGCCCAACCGTAGGATAACGTAAGTGTTCTGAGCACGTTTAAGGTAGGCTAGGCTAAGCTCTGACGTTCAGTAGGTTAGGGGTATCAGACGCATTTTCGATTTACTGTTTTCAACTTATAAGGGGTTTATCGGGAGCCACCCCATTGTAAGTCAAGGAGCATCTGTGGAATGGTGGTTTTTCAGGAGCTAGAGGGAGGGGGTGTGGGAAGACTTGTTTAATGACTGCGGAGTTTCAGTTCTGCAAGATGGAAAGTGTTCTGGGGAGTGGTTGCACAGTGTGGTTGTTCTTAACACTATTGAACTGCACACTTACAAATGATTGAGATGGTGAATTTGCTATGTGCATTGTACAACTGAAAATTTTCAAAAAATACATTGGCTATTACTAATCTCTTTATACATCTGCCTTTTCTTTTTAGCTAAAATGTAGATCTCTAAAAAGCAGAAAATATGTCTTAAATCTATAGCATCTTTCAGAACCAAAAGCCAGTGCCCATGGGCTGAGCAGTAGAGTGCTTACGGGAACCCCGGCAGAGAGCCTTGGACTGGTGACTGTCGGGGAAGGCCTGCGAAACAGCCCTCCCTGCCTTATTCCTCTAAATATTCCCCAGCATCTATCACAGTGCCCTGTACGCAGCAAGTGCTCAGTAAACGTTCACTTATGATGGTGGTAAGGACTCAACGTGTCTGTACCCTTTTCTGTCCTAGTGGCAGCTCGTGAGGACACGCACTGGCTGAGTGGCCAGTCTTCTCACCATCTAGCAACGTGTCTGGCGAATCGCTTCCTGAGGAAAGTCATTTACACTTTCTCTAGAAACCAAAGCTCCGATTTTTCCTTTTTCTTTTTTCCATTTTATAACTTGGGTCGTTTTCACTAATTGTAGATCCTGCGTTGCATAAAAGGAGTTTAGAAATAGTCCGAACACCCTGAGTTGTGAGAGGGGACCTGGAGTTTATGGAGCGCCGGGGACTTTGCATTTGTTCTTGCATTTCAGCCTCGCAGCAAAGCTCGTGATCAGACCTGGCTTAGCGCCGAGCAAACGGACGCTGGCGGGGCTGCAGTCGCTCCCCCAGGACGCGCGGGGGCTGTGCAGGTGGCAGGGCGGGCAGGGCAGTCGCCAGGCTGGGCTGGGGGCTCGTCGGAGTCCCGGAAGAGCGGCGGCCAGCACGGCTCCCAGCGGACCGGCGCGTGTTGAGAAGCAACAGTCCCTTTCCCGCCAGCCACGCAGAAGTGGGACTCAAAGTGCCGGGACCGCTACTTCCAGGCTGTGACACCGAGGCGTCTACACTGGGCAAGTGGTCTGCATGGCGATTCTCCGCTTTCCGGAGTAGCCGGTTTATATATCTACGTACCTGTCTTCATCGCTCCGTGGTTCCAGGCCCACATTTTCCTCCGAGCCCCGCGGGCGCCCGAGAGCCGCTCGGGGGCTCTGCTTCCGGCCACGGGAGGGCGCCGCGGTATCGCTTAATAAAGAAAGATTTCCGCACTCAAAGCTGCGGCTGCAGAGCGGTTTGGGGAAAAGATCCGCGTATTTAGATAGACAGACAGGCAGATAGATCAGATATAAACTCAAATGACATTGTTCAAAACAGGAGCCTTTTCCAGTGCCCTCATTTTGCAGCTGAGAAAACTAAGGCCGTGGAGCTTGAGGACTCCGGTTGCCCAAGGCGCACAGGTGTTGAGTGAGTAAGCTGATGAGTTCTCCGAAGAATCCGACCCTAACCCAGCAGGCTCCAGTGGGAGGGCTGGGACGCTCCCATCTCAGCAAGGACACAGGAAGGCCCAGGGGACAGAAGGCTCACTGTGTGCCGCAGAGAGTGACGGAGGAAAAGTCAGCATCATCCCTGGACTGGAGGGACATCCGATGTAGTGGGAAAGATTAATGAGTACGAAACACAGGAAGAGCAGGTCACAGAAACACATGGTACCCAGAAGGGCTTAACTAATTGCAGCTGTACTGTGCAATGCAGAGTGCCCAAGGGTGTCCCGAGTGAGGGTGATGTCATCAGTGCCCGATGAGATCACCCTGAGAAGGCTTCCTGAACCCTGCCCGGTTGCCTTTGTTTTCATGCATAGCCCCTTTGCTACACTTCCTCCACCAGTGATTGACAAAGTCTGCTTTTGTTTTGGAGTGTCTGATAAAGGATCCGATTTAAACGACTATTAGGACAGGATCATGAGAGATGATTGATGTGAGTGGCCCTCTTAGACACAGAAGCATCAAAGAAAACTCTGGAGTCAATGTCCCAGGCTGTAACATAAATCCTCGTTTAAGTGCTGAGTTTCCGTGCCTGCCGTGGTCAACTCTAAGCTCCTAAGGGAAATTGCTGCCCACTCAGATGACCAGGCAGCCAACAGCTTAACGCTAGAGGCTTTTGAAGCAAATCTGCTGACAGTCTCAGTACTGTTGAGTCAGTATATTTCTTAATGTTTCACAGACGTATTCCTTTAGTTTATTTAATACAATTTTGCTCTATTCAGTCATACTCATTCTTAGTTGCTGTTGCCCGTGTAATTTTATTACATATCTTTTCTTAAAGAAGAACCTTGTGTATGTTTCAAGAGTAACGCAGTAAATAAAGAAGACAAAAAAACTTGAGAGATTGAAAGTTGCTGAGAATGCATAAGAGAAATCTCCTGGTTACCAAACAGGGTCCTGGTGAGGCATCGGTCGATCATCTGTACCATGTGGATGATACATCCAGGGTTAACTTCATGAAGAAGCAAGCTATTTGATTCAAAGAGACAGTCGATTCCTGTAAAGGCATATAATCTCAAACAAAAAACACTTGGCTTGACAATAAAAGACGGTTATATTATCATTTATGTGAACCCTGCCTTTCTCCAAAATGGTTTTGATAGAGCCTGCAACAAAAAGCATACGATAGGCTTAATAGAAATGGGAACTAAGGACCAAGAGAAAAGAATATGGAAATATGGTAAAGCTAGCATGTAACGTCGTTTCTGTAACTGAGTACAAAATGTGGTTCTGAGCTTCCTGGCAACCAAGGTAAAAGTGCAGATAAGAGAAATGTGTGTAATATCATTAGCAGACAGAAGAGATAATGCGGATTTTAAAATTTTTTCCCGGAATCTGAATCTAAAAAGAATTGCTCTATATATTGATTCATAGATACGGCTTTAAGTGAAGAAATGACAGACAGTATCCTCCATGAGTTTTTGCACAAATTGAAGGGGATAAGAATTGATATTAAAGTACAACTCAGTAAAGTTAATCCTATCAGTGGCTAGGCTCACATGAACAAACTTCTGAAAAAAATCTTAGAATTTCTGCAAACGGAGACATGGAGTGAGAAATGCCTATTCTATCTACTTTTTTGTGTCTGGGGCTGGGACTGAATACTGAAGACAGCTTATTCTAATATAATCTCAAACGGAATTGTTCAAAACAGGAGTCTGCAAGAATTCAGCATCTCTTTTTTGAAATGATGAATGATTTTCATCAGGCGTGTATCTGGTCCCTTGGCAATACCCCGTGCGCAGACACTGGGCTGTTTGAGCGTGTCATCTGGCAGGCTTGTTGCACGCACAGAGGATGTCTAAGTCGTACATGTGTAACACAGCTTTAGTTCATAATTGTGTTTCTGGATTGAATTTTGAGCAGATGTGCATTGCTCTCTTTTTAAAGGTAAAAAGCAACGAAAGACACTATGGTTTTGAAATTAAATGAGCACTTGAAAAATATCAGCTTTGTTCTGCCTCAAGTTTTCTTTTTTCCTATCCTCTAAGGTTCTTTACTTGGCAGCAAAATATTCAATTGAAAATTCAAGAAGCCCACTGCCTCTCTACTCCTTCAAAAAAAAAAAAAAATCTGTGGAAAGTCTCCACTAATGGAAAGGGAAATGTTCTTTACAATTTTGTTTTTGGGGTTTTTGAATTTTATTTATTTATTTATTTATTTATTTGAGACAGGGTCTCACTATGTTGCTCAGGCTAGTCTCGAACTCCTAGCCTCAAGTCGAGTAGCTGGGATTATAGACGTGAGCCACCGTGCTAGCCTGGTTTCACTTTTAAATGATAGCCATTACTTCATTTTTTAAGCGTTTGTAATAAATTAACCAATTAACACCTGAGTATTAGTTTCTAACTTGCCTCAAACTGTGCTGGACTACAAAAAATGATCATCTGTTTTTTTCTCCTCCCAAAGATATTATAATCTTAATGGAGAGGGAAAACTAAGAGACATGATACAATTAAAGGACTAGTAAACACTAATCTGTGTAAAACTCCTAAGTGCAAATTCAAAGAAGGACGGACTGTCGTGGGAGGGAGTGATCAGGGAAGAATTCACTGCCTTCCCGTCCCCGTCATTCTTCATGCCTCGGCGAATAAGAAACATCCAAGTCTCTTAACTTCTCTCAGCTCTTCTGCAATCTGACATATTTCTCCAGATCCAAACTGCCCAACTTTCAACATGGCTCCTTGATTTCTGTTAGATATTTTTTAAATCTTTACTTAAAATGTTGAAGGCTGAAGGAGGAGCAAGAAAATCTTGCCCGTGAAGAGGACACTGGGAAGTACACAAAACCAACATCAGCTCCCAAGCTCATCATCTCACGCACGGATTCCTGAGCACATTCTCACATTCTTGCTTTTAATCCTCCCTTGGCGGCCCTCCACTTAGACATCATCTTTTGTGCAGAGAATGAGGCACGTTTCTCATCAACATTAATTCTCTTCTCAGCTAGGTGTGTAGCCACAGAGCACACAGACAACAGGAGGAGGTGAGCACCCCAGGGCGGGAATTTGTGCAGAGGAATTACGTCTCAGGCTTTTCACACAGCTTTGGCCTCATCCAGACACGAGGCTGTCTTGTAAATTGCAGGTGTGCGTCTAAGCACATCAGCAGATGTAAACTTTAACCCGCGTGCATCGCTAATCACATACACGATACGCACATGCCACACACTCACAATCCAAACAGCCAGCTGTGGTTATTAACGGGAAAGAACAATTATAGTTTTTACAGTTATGGTTTTGTTTGAATTTTTACCTCATCAAAAAGGTAACAACCAACTACAGGATTCTCTACTTTTTTCTCAGAGAAGAGTATATTGATTCTCCTGAATTATTATGACCACATTTGAGGAAAGGAGTAAACAATGGAAGTGGCTACCAGCTTCACCAGCCTCCCAGTTCCACTGAGACCCCTTCATAACCTAGGAGCACAGAGTGGGCGCAGCGGAGATTTCATTTCCTAGGTAAGATCTTGGGCTCAGCTGACACATCTGCTACAGTCCCTGATAATTACAGTCCTATCGAAAATTGTATTCTATTTTGCTTTGTGTATTTCACATATTTCAAACACAAAGCGTCAAAACTGGTAATGACAGTCTCCACTCATTTCATAAGCCTTTATTAAACACCATCCGTGGCCTTGTTCTAGGCAATAGGATGATTAACAAACGGCCGCTGCCTTTTGGGCACTTGCTGTTTTACAGTGGAACTCGAGAAGCAGTCAGGAAGGGAGGTCTCAGAGGAGGTGGCCCTGAAACAGAATCAGACTTTGAAGATAAGTTGGTCCTCAGAGCTGGAGGGAGGGAAAAGAAAGGGACGATGGGCAGTTCAGAAAGAGCAAATAACTCGAGCAAAGGCATGGCACAGGAAAAGCCAAAGCGTTTGAAGAACTGCGAAACATTTTGCTTGACTGAGTGTAGGGAGAGCGAGAGGGCCCTTTGAGAAACACGGCTGGAGAGGTGATGAGGGGCCAGATTTGGGGCACACAAAGAACCTCTTATGCCACACAAAGGAATTTGGATTTTTTTTTTTCTTTTAGGCATAAGGAAGCCATTGAAGGGTTTTAAACAGGAGCAATGTAATCAGATTTACCCTTCGGAAATAAGACCTCCTGATTAGTGAATGAACTCGTATTTCTTTTCTTGTATGTTAACCATTGTTTTATTGTTTGGTTTTTAGACTCTATTATTGATTGAAATACCAAAGTGATGGGAGTCAAGAGGCTTTGCCACTTAACCTTCCAACATTTCATTTTATTTGCTTTCAAAATAGTGATTATATTATCTGCTCTACCTTATTAGTTTGGTGTATGATTAAAGTAAGATAAAGGCAGAGAAACTAGCTTATAGTACTGTTGTTATTTATATGTCTATTGGACTCCATCAGTTAGTTCGTGCCAAAAAGATTACAGATGAATCAATATTTACTATTGGACCAATTATCAACAAAACCAGAAAATATTTAATCTAGCACAAACTTTATAAACCACTGAGTCTTTCATTCTATTTTGCATGTAAAAATGCCAACATCTGGAATTCAGAGATTCTGAATTCTTTCATCAGGGGTGTGGCCTGAGCATCGGGAGTTTTAAAAGTTCTCTAGGTGATTTTAACGTACAGTTAGGTTTGAGACTCACTGTTCTACTCTTATGTGGCTTTATAAGTAAATTCCCTTAAATTCTGCAGTAATACATAATAATTCACAGGCTATCTAAGCTGTACTAAAACATATATATATATGTACATGAACTTAGGCCTTTACCCCACACCATACATGAATATTAACTTAAATGGATTATAGACAAAATATTCTCAATAAATTAACATATAAAACTTCAAAAAGAAAACCTAGAAACACAGGAGAGAATCATTGCAGCCTTGGATTAGGAAATGATATCAAATATGACAGCAAAACAAAATTAATAAAAAAGAAAATGATAAGTTTGTTTCATTAAAATTGAAAGCTTTTCCTCTTCAAAATACATCATTAAGAAAATGCAAGGATAAGTCTCAGACTGAGAGGAATCATTTGCAAATCATGTATCTGATAAAGGACCTGCATCTAGAATAGAGAACTCTTTTGAGTCCTTTAAAAAGAAGACAATCAAGTAAAAATTGAGCAACAGATTTGAACAGATACTTCATCAAAGAATATATTGTGATAGCAAATAAGCATATAAAAGTTGCTCAACATTATTCGTGCTTAGAGAAATGCACACAGAAACCATAATGAGATTCCACGACAACATACACTAGAATGCTTCTAATCAAAGAAACTGACAGTATCAAATGCTGGTGAAGATTTGGAGAAACTGGAATCCTCATGCATTTCTGGTGAGAATATAAAAATGATATAGTCACTCTGAAAAGCAGTTTGTCAGTTTCTCAATAAGTCAAACACATCCACTCCTAAATATTTACTCAAGAGAAATGAAAACATAAGTCAGGACAATAAATATTCATAGCAGCATTATTTCCAATAACCAAAACCTGGCTGTCTAGTTCAGGATGGCATACTGAACATACGTGTTCTCCTCCTGTTCCACCTGAGACCCTAGTGAAATGACAATGTTGAAGTGCAAAGGGGAGTAGACTCACACCGCACAGAAAGCAAAAAGGCATCTTAGTAATTTCAACAAATTTCCAGAGGACGGGACGCTGGTGGAAAGAGCAGCAACGGAAGCTCTAGTCTAGAACATAATCATTGGAGGCTCTATAAGAAGTCGCCAACCTCCCCCATGAAGACCTGGAGAGTCTCAGAAAAGCAGATTCAGACCAGAAGTGAAAGAGAACAAGAAAAAACAGAGGGAACGCCGCAGTGTGTAACACGCCACGCAACCGTTCTGCAGCCACCACCCCCCGCCCCTCCAGGATATTTGGTCACACTGCCACTGTGACCAAAAGAAAAAGGAGGTTTCCCCTGAAGAAACTGTACAGATTTACCTAGAAAGATGTAACCTTGTTTTGTAGATACTTACTACAGAGTACTTTTTCTCGCATCAGGGAGCCTGGATTGACCCAGGTACCCGACCCCAGGGCTTCTTAAAGTAACTGTAGTGAAGGACCAGTTGCGCTTTTAAAATTTATGATCCATTGCAGACTGTTATTTTTTACAATACAATAAAAATAAATCTCTAGAAAAATAAAACTTAAAAAGCAAAGACACACAAAATAGAAGCCCAAATGTTTTATTATAAGGCTCAAGAGACAGATCACATTTCGGTGGAATCAGAACAAACTTAAAACAGAAAAAGGGGGAAAAATTACAAAAATAGTACACACTTATTGAAAGTGTACATACAGGCAATTAAAATAGACAATCATTATTATTAATGTGCTAATAAATTTATGTCATTCTGCAATTGTAACTAAACAAAAGGTTATGAAGGGAATAGTGATTCCCCATATTGAAAACCTATAAGCTTTACATGAACAATGTGTATAAAAAAATTGAAAGGTTTTATTGTAAAAATGAGCCTGATTCTTGTTTTTTAATTTATTTAATCTATATTAGATAGTTGGTGATGCATTCACAGAGGATAATTCATGGCTAAACCGTTTCTATGTACTTTTTCCTTTGTTTTTTGAGATATAATTCACATCATAAAATTTACTATTTTAAAGTGTGTAATTCAATGGTTTTTAGTATACTGTATTCACAAGGTATACAATTGTAAGCACTATCTAATTCCAGGACATTTGCATCATCCCAAGTGGAAACTGTGATACTTACTAGTAGTCATTTCTCAATCTCCCCTCCCCCCAGCCTCGTGCAACTACTAACATACTTTCTGTTTTTATGGTTTTGCCCATTCTGGACATTTCATATAAATGGAGTAATAGAACATGTTGACTTTTTTGTCTGGCTTCTTTTACTCAGCACAGTGTTTTCAAGGTTCATTCATGTTGTAGCATATAGCAGTAATTCATTTCTTTTTGTGACTGAATAATATTCCTTTGTGTGGATATACCACAACTTTTTATCCATTCATCTGTTAGTGGACAATTGAGTTGTTTGCATTAATTGGTTATTATGAATAATGCTGCTATGAACATTATTATACATGTTTCTGTGTCAACATACATTTTCAATTTCCTTGGGTATATCCCTAGGAATGGAATTGCTGGGTTATATGATAACTGTATGTTTAACTTTTTCAGGAACTACCAAGGTGTTTTCCACAATGGTTGCACCATTTTGCATTCCAACCAGCAATTTATGAAGGTTCCAATTTCTCCACATCCTTGCCAACACTCATTATTTCCCTTCTTCAAATTATTATTATAGCTATCCTAGTATGTGTGAAATGATACCTCATTGTGGCTTTGATTTGCATTTCCCTAGTGACTAATGATTAGCATCTTTCTGTGTGCGCTTACTGGCCGCTTGTATATCATCTTTGGAGAAATGTCAATTTAAATCATTTATCCATTTTTAAATTGTGTTGTCTTTTTATTGTTGAGTTGTAAGAGATCCTCATATATTTTGGATACTATATTTTTGTCTTTGGTTACTTGTGCATTTAGGGTCTAATATAGTTTGGATATTTGTCCCCTCCAAAGCGCATGTTGAAATTTGATCCCCAGTGTTGGAGGTGGGGCCTAGTGGGAGGTGTCTGGGTCATGGGGCAGCCCCCTCCTGAATGCCTCAGTGCCGTCCTCAGAGTGATGAGTGAGTTCTTGCTCACTTCCCACAAGAATTCCCCCAAGGGTTTGTTGTTTAAAAGAGTCTGGCACGTCCCTCCCCCCATCTAGCTTCCTCTCTCATCGTTTGATGCCAGCTCCCCTTCGTCTTCCTCCACAAGTGGAAGCTTTCTGAGGCTCTCGCCAGACGCAGATGTTGGCACCACGCTTCTCATCCAGCCTGCAGAACCTGCTTTACCCAGCCTCACGTATTCCTTCACAGCAACACAAACTGACTAAGACAGGGCCGTATCTAAGACACCATTGCCTAAATCACGAAGATTTATACGCGTTTTCTTTTAAGAGTTTTATATTTTAGCACTTAAATTTAGGTCTTTTATCCTTTTAAATCCATTTTGGGTTAATATTTGAATATGGTGTCAGGTAGCAGTCCAAATTAATTCTTTTGCATTTGGATATCCAGTAGGTGTCTCAGCCATTTATCCCCATCAAATGGTCTTGGCACCCCTGTCAAAAATCAATTGGCCGTAGATGCATGGGTTTACTTCCAGACTCTCAGTTCTAACCCATTGTTCAATGTCTATCCTTATGTCAAGGCAGTATACCACTGTCTTAATTATTTTAGCTTTGTGGTAATTTTCAAAATGGGGAAGTGTGAATTCACCAACTTTATTCTTTTTTAAGGAAAAAAAAGATTCAGGGAATTAAAGAGAACTCTTTAAAAGAAAGTTGAATTGAGTCATTAGAGATAACAACAAGAGAAATGAAATAATTTCTCTGGTTCAAGTAATTTTTTCATTTAAAACATAAAAACAAGGACAGAATGTCCTGAAAAAGGAACAGAGAACAGGAAAAGAGTGTTTGGAAATGAAAGCTACGATTACCCCAAAAAAACATTTTTCAAAAAAAGAATTTTAAACTTAATAAAAATAAGTTATACAAAAGTAAAATAAGTTGGCCGGGCACGGTGGCTCACGCCTGTAATCCTAGCACTCTGGGAGGCCGAGGTGGGCGGATCGTTCTGAGCTCAGGAGTTCGAGACCAGCCTGAGCAAGAGCGAGACCCCATCTCTACCAAAAAATAGAAAGAAATTAA
>CAUYSK010029052.1:0-31604 GCA_963575035.1 Avahi laniger | reverse complement strand
TAAAAAGAATTCATAGACAACACAGATTTCAAACAAAACTCAAATATACTTTCTCCAAACCTTTTCACATAATACCCAAAAACATTTTCTACTTTTTCTTTGACCTTTTAGCTCAGCTAGAGAACTTTTTTTTTTTTTTTTCCCTGAGACAGAGTCTCACTTTGTTGTCCTGGCTAGAGTGAGTGCCCGTGGCGTCAGCCTAGCTCACAGCAACCTCAGACTCCTGGGCTCAAGCGATCCTACTGCCTCAGCCTCCCAAGTAGCTGGGACTACAGGCATGTGCCACCATGTCCGGCTAATTTTTTCTGTATATTTTTAGTTGTCCGATTAATTTCTTTCTATTTTTGGTAGAGATGGGGTCTTGCTCTTGCTCAGGCTGGTCTCGAACTCCTGAGCTCAAACAATCCGCCCGCCTCGGCCTCCCAGAGAGCTAGGATTACAGGCGTGAGCCACCGCGCCCGGCCTCAGCTAGAAAACTTTAACATAAAAAGCCCCAAATCTAGGCTGATAAGCCCCCATTTTTAAAAGTTAGTAGTTATTATATAAAACTTTAAGTATTTTCTGTAAAATAAAGTTTATATGGGACAAATCAATTTCATATGTGGCTATTAAATTCTGAAAGTAAAAAGCCGAAGCTGTTAAGTACTTGGATAAAGTCAGATGTTTAGCAAACTGAAGAGTAGGCATACAAAGATGTTTGACACAGTATCCATCAATTAATGCAATAGGTCTTCCAATAGTTCCATTTTTTGTGAATTGAAACTTTTTAAGTAGGGGAAATATGTTTGCCATTTTTTTCTAACCTAATCTTTGGTAAAGTTTTAAAGTCTAGCCAAGTCTAATGCATTTTATCTGTATTTCAACATGCACTTTGATTATTAAAAGCACTTATCTACAAGGCAATCAGGATTTTTCAGAATTCAAAGTTAACACTGATTTTATACATGGTAAATATTTATTTCAATGGCAGAAAGTTAACTAAAGTTGAAAACTAGATTATAAATTCACCAGATATTCAAAAAAGAAAGAAACATGTTTCTCAAATCAGTAGCAAAATGTCATTATAAGGGTACACAGTACAGGCTGATACATTACAATCTTAGTTTGATTTAGCAATTCTATTAAAAACCAATAGGGATTTTATGAATAAATTTATTTAAAATTAATGAATTATTCATAATTAAAAATTTAAAGTTTTCATAAATAGCAACAACAGACTAGATATTGAGTATATGGGATTCCAATAAACAATAATAAAAATACTTTAACATTATTTAATTCAAATATTATTTTAAAATTATTCACATGTATTCAAAGTTTATAGCTGATGGATCTGTAACACTGAATTCCAGACTAAATTGACAGCAATTAGATATATAGTGTGGTCTGCTTGTTCTTCACATTATCATAGGATGAAAATTCCTTTTGTAAGAAACATGATGGCTGTACTGGTTACATAAAGTGATCCAATTAGTTAGCGTATTTGTGGAGGAAGCGTTCAAATGCATCATAGATGGCTTGTCTAAAATTAAATATGAAAGAAAAACTACAAGTAAATACCAAAAAGGGGAGACAGACAACACCTTTACTATAAGTTATTTCCAAATTATGTGTGGCTTGCAACCTGACCTTCTCTCTAAACAGCTATGAAAGAGGTAGTTACCTGAGAGTGGGGGTTTGGATCCCTGTAACTTCACCACCACTACTTGGAAAAACCTCAAATGTATTTCCAACTGATGATAGATCTAGAAGCATCATCTTTTTCTGAAGCGATTTTTTGTGCCTTAGAATATATATAATAGATATAAAATATATAAAATGATAAAAAGGAACTGGTTTCTCTTTATTCTTTTTGTCACTTTGTTGAAAATTATGTAACTTCAGAATGTAAAATTCAATCTATTTCATAGATTATGATATAGATAGATGTTTTTTGTTTACTAAGAACATGTTCTAGCAACTGAATTTAAAATCAAAAGCCTTGATTTTCTACATTAACTTCACTAGGTATTTTAATATTTCAATTGAAAAGAAATAGATAAATTGTTCTGACCTTCTCTAAGATATTTTTTCTTTCTTTTTAGAGATGGGGTCTCACTGTCTTGCCAAGGCTGGAGTGTAGTGGCTCTTCACAGGGGTGATCCTGGCATACTACAGCCTCGACCTACTGGCCTCAAGTAATTCTCTTGCTTCAGCCTGCAAAGTAGCTGGGACTATAGGCGCAGACCACCACATCTGTTCATGACACATTTTTTCTAGAGCTTAGTTTGTTTTCTTTTTTTGAGACAGGGTCTCACTTTGTTGCCTGGGCTAGTGTGCAGTAGTGTCATCATAGCTCACTGCAACCTCAAATTCCTGGGCTCAAGTGATTGTCCTGCCTTGGCCTCACAAAGTGCTAGGATTATGGGAGTGAACCACCGCACTAGCCAGTTTTCTTTCCAGTGTACAGTAAGTTTCCATTGCAGAGTATTCAGAAAATCCAAAATATAAAAAGGGGAAAAAGCCATAATCCCATCATACTAAGGCATATACTATTAATCTTTCCATATATTTCCTCTAGGCTTTTTATTCGTTTATTCTTTTTTTTTTTTTTTTTTTTTTTATACATATTCAAAAAATGTTGCCCGGGCAAATGCCGTGGCGTCAGCCTAGCTCACAGCAACCTCAGACTCCTGGGCTCAAGTGATCCTCCTGCCTTGGCCTCCCAGAGTGCTACGATTACAGGCATGAGCCACCATGCCTGGTCCTTCCAGGCTTTTTTAAAAAAATGCATATGTCTATATTTTAACCCAGTTTTAATAATAATTATAGGATATTAACTTCATATTCTACTCGTTTAAGCATTTCCCCACATCCTAACAAAGATATTAAGATTATCTTTAAAACTGACAGCCTGCTAGTAGATTATTATTTCCGATACATTAGGAAAATACAGCTTTCTAACACTTGTATTTCTTTGGCTCAAGAATTTGTTCCTTGTAAATTATAACAAACCATGAGAAGGGAAACAAATTAAAGCTGGATGTTTTGCATGCTGATGTAAACACATAAAGAGATTTTGTTTTGAGGGCAAGTGTGAGAAGAGAGGGAGACAGGACCTTGGGTGTTTGCCCACTGGATGATTTTTGTTCTTCAGAGTTAGTTCTGGGCACTTGCTATGGTAGAATGAATCTGAATTTGTTTTATTAATACTTTTGATGCCTAAGGTTGCAATTTGGGCTTGTGTACATGGTATGAGGAAGATTAAAAAAGGTATACATATACCTTTTTAATCATTTAAATAGTCTCTTATTCATCTGTATTATCAATTAACTAAATAACACAATATTGGAGCATATAAAGGAGTGGCTTCTTTTCCAATGTCATCTAAACTGTTAAGTTCTGAAGCGACTGGTGGGAGTAGGAGAGGCCAAATAGGTTAGTAGTGACTCCACTTGAGCAACTTACTTAATCTTTTTGTTCCCTTTAATCTGTATAAAGAGGATAATAAAATGAAGCAATCGCCCTAGTATTTGGCACACAGTAATAGTTAACATTTATCTGTTTCTCAAATGAAGCTTTCATATTAGCACTTCTGAGTTTTTACCTGACTTTGATTATGGCTATTCTTCCTAACCCCTCTTAGCTATACTTCCATCTAGATACACAAAAGAGCAAAAGAAATTTGATACTGATTTACTAATACAAGCATGTGGATCCTCTGCATTCACATATATAAGAGAACTTTAGACTCTTCTTAAGCAACTCTAGCAACTTTACGTATTTTTTTGTTCGTTTTAGTTTTGCTGTGCCAGAGTCACTGAGTATTGGATAGTCTGCTCACTTACCAACTAATAGGGACTCAAATGTTGAATGAATATTTTTTAAAAGATCATACTATAAAAAGAAAGGTTTACCAAATGCTTCAACACATAATAGACTTGAAGAATTAATCTGTATCTCAAAAAAGTGACATTTATAAGTTGAACTAAATAACCAACAACATGCAAAGGATTTTTTATGTTAACAAGAGCTAAAAAACATGTCCAACATATATCACAATTCTCCCACTATATAGTTATCCATTTGGCAGTTTTTAAACACTTATGCATAGGGCACTGATCTAAGCATTTATGTGAACTAATTTATTTAACCATTAATAGTAAATATATTCCAATGATACAATTTACCATCAGATTTGGATAGAAGTAGAAATAATGCAGAATATCAGAAAATTAGAGTTATAGCTTAAAATCTTTTTAAGTTCTAACTAAAATAGTGAAATCATACAAGGTTGCTAACAAAACCACTTGTTTAAGGTTCAATATTCACTTGCTAACTGAAGCTGCTAGATTATTCCACAGAAGCTAAGGCCACTATGAGAGAATATCAGAGTAGAGTGAAAAAACTGTTGATGAACCAAAGCAGCTTTTACAAACTGTGATGTTCTTCCCCACACCCTAAAATACCTGGCTATTAATATTTCTAGAGGGTAAAACCACATGATAAAGCATACCTATGATATGTTACAACCTTTGATCTCTAGAGAAAAAGAAAATAAGAGGACAAGATAGGGAAGAGGGAAAAGTACCTCAATGTGAGATCTGTGGGAATCAAGGAAGAAATAAGAGGACTAAAACAAACAATATAAATACCACCTAATCTTTCATATTTGTTGAGGCAAAAAATACCACCCTTCAAAAAACAAACAACACATAAACAAACACCTGTTTAGACCAATCATCTTACCTGAAGAGTCCTTGCTTAAAAAGATAAGCGCTAATATGACCCCCGTCTAGATATCGGATTTCACAACCAGGCCAAATTTCTTGGAGACTTCGAACTCCTGTTCGTGGAATATAGGCATCTTCTTTGGCTTGAACCACTATAATGAGGCTTGGGTCAACTGGAACTAGGTATAGGATTTTTAAAAATTCAACATAGACACACTTAAAAAGCTCTAAGATTTTCATATAAATACTATCAATCATATTAGAAAATAAAATATACCATGCAATACAGTAAAATATTCATCAAACTAAAACTCTTTGATTAAATTGAAAATCAATTATAATTTGCCATATTACCATGTTACTCATCTCCCATACAATGAGATGAATTGTCTAAAGAAGATACAAAATCCAATGTGTTTTTTAATGAATAAGATCTTGGTTTTCATAAATGAAATATGATACATGTAAGTAACCAATTTATCTTGGCAAATACATATTGGAGCCAACAAAAAATATACCCTAGAAAATATGATATTATTCTGTAAGGCATCCTTAAAAATATTTCATAAATATTTACATATCAAATATTCTCAAATTCATCTAAAAATAAGTACCTGAGAAATTTGCTACATGAGTACATTCATCCATGACTCCTTTCATAAATATTAAAGATTCTTTCTGAAGATTGTTTCTTCTTTGTTCTTTACTGAGTAGGTGGTATGACTGAGAGCTGCAACTTGTATAACTACTTTTGTTGGTTGAAAGTGTTTGATTGAAGCACTCCTTCTTAGAGGCATCTTGTAATAAAAGTCTTTCTGATGTGGCACTGATAGATGTTTTACTAGAATTATGGCACTCAGCAGGTTTTTGGGACACAACTTGGTCATCTAAATTTAAAGTTCTAGAAACCAGATTAAAGTTAGTTAGCTTGTCTGCACTGCTAGGGAAGCGTTTCACGAACTCTCGTCCCATTTTGAAAGAATCTGCCTGAATATATGAAAGAAAAGAAAACATCATTTAGTATAAAATAGTTTTATTTAATAACTTCATTAAAGAGAAAAGACAAATGTCCATCAATGGATAAACAAAATGTGGTATATATAAACAATGGAATATTCAGTCTTAAGGAATGAAATTCTGACACATGCTACAACATGAACGAACACTGAAGACATTATACTAAGTGAATAAGCAGAATATAAAAGACCAAATATTGTATGAGGGCCCTACAGTAGTAAAAGTCATAGAGATGGAAAGAGAATGGCAGTCGCCACGGGCTGGAAGAAGGGAGGAATGAGGGAGTTTTAGTCAATAGGTAAGAGTTTCAGTTTGGGAAGATAAAGTTCTGGAAATGGATGGTGGTAATGGTTGTACAACATTGTAAATCTACTTAATGCCACTGACCTGTATACTTAAAAATGGCTAAATAGTAAATTTTATATTGTACATATTTACCACATTTTAAAAAAAGAACAAAAGTCAAAATTTAACTAAGATACATGACATACTTTATTGCTATATATTCCCCACTAAATGGTAAAGGGCATCATTTAGTCTGCATCATATTTTTATTGCCACAGTTTCAAAATCCATGATCTGCCTTAACCTTACAAGTCTTATTGCTGTATCCTGGAAGTAATGTAAATTCAAGCACAAGAGGACACCAGCCACGCAAATCCCTTTCTCAGATTGAACTAACAAGAAGTAAAAATTATCAAGGAAAAAGGCCAGGCACAGTGGCTCATGCCTGTAATCTCAGCATTTTGAGAGGCCAAGGTAGGGGGGAATTGTTTGAGGCCAGGAGTTCAAGCCCAGCTTGGGCAACACAGCAAGACCCCATCTCTATAAAAAATAAATATAAAAAAATTAGCCAAGTGTACTGGTGCACGACTATAGTCCTAGCTACTCAGGAGGCTGAGGTGGGAGGATCACTTGAGTCCAGGATTTCAAGGTTACAGTGAACTATGATTGCAGCACTACATTCCAGCCTGGGGAACAGAGCAAGACCCCATCTCTTAAAAAAAAAAATACCAAGGAAAAAATATTGCCTACAAAATAAAAAAATGACAGCTTGAGAAAAATATATTTACAACTCATATGACAAATGGCTAGTCACTTTAATTTATTAAGAGCTAGAATTGTATAATTTTTTAAAAGCCCAAACCTCTGGAAATGAGCAAAGGATATACACATAAAGGTTACAGAAAATGAAATACAAATTGCTCTTTTACTGATAAAAACATGTTCAATTTCACCGATAAGTACATTAAATTAAATCTATACCATTTTCCACTATCAGTTGATCAAAAAAAAAAAAACCCACGCTTGATAACACACTGAATTTGTGAACTTATAGAGAAACAGACAATTTTCTGCTAGTAATATAAATTGATAGAATTAGGCAAAATCTAACCACATTACAAATGACTTTTGACTCAGCAATAATATTTCTAGGAATTTACACTTGTGCGATGATGAATGTACAAAGTGACTCACTGCAGCACTGTTTATTAATAGTGAAAGATGAGAAATAATATAAACATCTATCAACAGGGTACTGGCTAATAATCATATATCCATCTACATAATAGCATCCACATATAGCAGTGAAAAAGAATAAGGAAACATTTGTATATAGTCCATAAGAGAGGGAAGAGAAAAAAAATTCTTATTTGTATTGGTTTGTATATGTACCAAAAATTTCCTGAAACATTAAATGATAATAATATAATGGGTTATTTGTTGAGGGAGATAGAACCTATGCAAATAGGGAACAGGGGTAGGAATCTTTTCACTATATAGATATATACACATACATATATTTTTTTACTTTTTGATGCTTAAACTATATGACCATATAGTATATTTTAAAAATTAAAGAATTAAAAATTGGTTGAAGGCAAGGAAAAAAATACCCAACAACCTGGTTACCAGAACAAATCACTAAATCCATCCAGACCACAGAAATATAAAAGAGAAAAGAAGTTTAGTAACAATTGGAACTATAAGGATCAAAGGGTCTTAGCACTACTTAGAGTGGTACACCAACAAATTTAACTTCTTTTGATTGGGAAAACATAAAGAATAAAGAAGTCATCTTGACATTTATTGAATATTCATTACTGTGAACTGGTTCTGAGTCAAGAAGTGCTGGGTAAGACCACTGCTATGGTTCGAATGTGTCCCCCAAAGTTCGTGTGTTAGGAACTTAATCCCCAACGAAACAGTATTGAGAAATGGGACCTTTAAGAGTTGATTAGGTCATGAGGACTCGTCCTCATGAACAGATTAATACCCTTGTTGTGGGAGTGGTTTAGTTATCCAGAGTAGGTTCCTGATAAAAGAATGAGTTCAGCTCCCACCCTCCTCACCCACTTTCTTTCTCTCTTGTTTTTGTTTTTTTTTTAGTAGAGACGGGGTCTCACTCTTGCTCAGGCTGGTATTGAACTCCTGAGTTCAAGCGATCCTCCCGCCTCAGCCTCCCAGAGTGCTAGGAGTACAGGAGTGAGCCACCACACCCAGCCTCTTTCTCTCTTTTGCATGCACACATGCATTCTCTCATGAGATGAGACACTCCCCAGATTTGAGTCCCTCCACCTTGGACTTTCCAGCCTCTATAACTGAGCCACATAAATCTCTGTTCTTACAAATTATCCAGTTTCAAGTATTCTGTTATAGCAGCACAAAATGGAGTACAACTACATTCCATTTCAAACAACCAAAATTTATGAACTTCCTTTAAAAAATACATCTATGTTTTCTCATAAGCTTTCAAATATAGGTATCTTTCTGTTTATATATATAGTGGAACACAGGAACTAACTAGCAGGTAAAGCTATTTTGTAATAAAATTCTTAGGCAAGCAATTAACTAACTACCCTTTGAGGTTATACAAGATAGACCTACTTTACAAGACTGAGGTTTTACAGTCACGTAATTATAAATAAAAAATCCTCATTGATAGTAGAAAGATTCCTTTTCTTTCTGAGGTTTCTTGAGGTCTCAGTGTCTTTCCAACTACAAAATTTTTAAATTTATGTAAAGAACTGGTCACCTTTGAAGAATAATAAGGGAATCAATTCATTATCCTGACAACTGGTAAATTAGGGGAAAGAATCAAACAAAAAGTATTCAAGGCCCGGTGCAGTGGCTCACACCTGTAATCCTAGCACTCTGGGAGGCTGAGGAGGAGGATTGCTTGAGCTCAGGAGTTTGAGACCAGCCTGAGCAAGAGCAAGATTGTCTCTACTAAAAATAAAAAAAATTAGCTGGACATGGTGGCACATGCCTATAGTCCCAGCTACTAGGGAGGTTGAGGCAGGAGGATTGCTTGAGCCCAGGAGTTTGAGGTTGCTGTGAGCTAGGCTGACACCATGGTACTCTAGCCTGGGCGACAGAATGAGACTCTGCCTTAAGGGAAAGAAAAATACACACACACACACACACACACACACACACACACACATAAAAGTATTCAAACCAATAAATGAAAAATAAATAACAGAATTAGAATGTTAGCATTTTGCAACCCTCCATGAATTAATAGATACAGCCATTAAGCATCAGTGGAAGCTTACATCACAAGAAAACAGATAACCAAACATTATGTATTTCCTATAGTCTTGAGAAAGAAATCAAAACTGAGTTTAATCAAGCCTTTAAATCCAGCTGCCAATTTGCAGGCAATGTAGAGTAATATGCTGAATACAAACAGAAAAATCTAGATTGTGAGAAACTCTACAGGTCAAAATAACCAAAGTTCTTCAAGAAATAAAAAGAAAAAGAAAGGGATGGAAGGGAACTTACGGATTAAAAGACACATCAAATAAAAGAACTATAGGGTCTAGGGATACACATTTGGATAATAAAATTATTTTAAAGACAGAAGGAAGTAATTATCATAAAAATCAGGATAATGATTAATAGTGGAGGGAGGAAAGCCTTCTGATTAGGACACATGGAAGGGGTTTTGGGGTGGTCAAGTTCCATTTTTGACCTAGGTGTAGTTACCAGTGTGTTTGCTTTTTTGTGCTTTTGAGACAGAGTCTTGCTTTGTCACCACGGCAAGAGTACGGTGGTGTCAGCCTAGCTCACTGCAACCTCAAACTCCTGGGCTCAAGCGATCCTTCTGCCTCAGCCTCCCGAGTAGTTGGGACTACAGGCATGTACCACCACACCCAGCTAATATTTTTTTCTATTTTTAGTAGAGATGGGGTCTTGTTCTTGCTCAGAGTGGTCCTGAACTCCTGATCTCAAGCTGTCCTACCATCTTGGCATCCCAGAGTGCTAGGATTACGGGTATGAGCCACCATGCCCAGCCAATGCTTGTCCTTTAATAAATGTATTAATAGAAAATCATATATTTGCTTTGCATTATTTTCATATCTGTGTTTTATTTCAAAATGAATTTTTAAAAGTAAAAAATGATATGTACAACTATGTTTTTAAAAATTTTCTATTCTCTTTAAAAATCTGAATTTAAATATACAATCAACTTTTTACTCCAACGTTATGTGGAAATTAAAATACTTACTCCACAGTATTCAAGCATGTGAATAATTTCTTCTTCATAAACTGTCTGGGTATAATATTGCTTTTCCAGCTCCCTCCAATTAATTGATTTACTCAATACACCCTGAAATAATAAACTAAATTAACAACAAATCACACCATAAAGTATTTTACCCAATATGTTTATTATTATTGCTGTGTACAAAAGAGTTAACACAGCAGGCTTGAGATTGCCTATCCTTAGAAAGGCCTGCTTTTAGGGTTGACCCTTGACTGGGGTCTGGGAACCTGATCAGTAAACAGTTCTTTACACTGATATAAAACTTTCCCTAAATTATAAGAGTGGGTCACTGGGCCTACACTGTTTTACAGTGTTTGTACATTCTGCTGAACACTTGCTTTCCTTCTGGAATTTTGGTACATGCTAGGTAGAGGATGTCTAAGTTACTGACCCCTAATAAAAACTCTGGGTTCCTAGGCTTAGGGGAGCTTCACTGATGAACAGCACTTTGCACTTATTATCACAACTTATTGCTGAAGGAATTAAAGACAAACTGTGACACTCCATTAGGAGAAGACTCTTGGAAACTTGATCCTGGTTTCCTCTGGACTTTGCCTTCTGTGCTTTGTCTTTTTGTTGTTTATGTTGTATCCTTTTGCTATAGTTAAGTCTTAGTCATGAGTACAACTATATGCTAAGTCCTGCAATTCCTTCTAATGAATCACCAAACCTGCAGGTGGTTTTGGGGACTCCCCAAAAAATTACCTTCAATTAATATATATAAATAAATATAGCTATCTAAATATTAATTGCAATTAAATTACCGTAGTGAAGACCCCAGATGCGGTGGACCAAGAGAGACATGGAATCAATGGCATGGGCTTAGGCCAGTTGGATACTGCTAAGGAAGCCATCTGTAATATGATAATACAGTTTAGACAGCTTATGTTTAAAGTTTCCATTAATTAAAATGAAAATTATTTAATATTAAGAAGTACTTTGTGTAGTAAGTATTAACAGTTGGTCAGATAAGACAAACACAAAGTTTGTAAACATTTGTGAAAATGTCTAGCAACCTCGTTAAATTTCTAAAATCATGAATTCAACTATGACATACAATTTCTTCCTTAGAAAGCAATAAAGTATAATAAAAAATTTTAAGTAACCTCAAGACCCTTCACTAAGAGCTACTTTCTACTGTGTAAATATAGAGCAAACATGCTGAGATGCAGAGGCTGGGTGGCAGGCTAAGCACACTCATGACTTAAGTGACTTGTTTATAAACATCAAAATCACAACTATAAAACCTCTGAGGCTGAGTATGCCAAGAATTTGGCGAACTATAAAGCAGATTATATAACAGATATTAAAATAATGTAATATTGTGTTTAGAGATGGCAAAAGTTACTTTTGGCTGGAGGAATCAGAGAAGGAAGGCTTCATGAAATGGCTGAGTCTTTTAAGAGGAATGAAAGATGAGGGTCTTTTCTTCCATATGAAGAAACCAGTATGATCAAAGCAAGATGGTGAGAAAGCACAGGGTTTGGTAGGGAAACAGCCAATATACTTCATTTTGGCTGATTAATAGGCTCATGTGGCCAGTGGGTAAGGGAGATAGGTAGGGCTAGAAATATTGATCAGGATCAGATTAGAGATCCCTTTGTTCTGTAGATAATGGGGAATTAGTGAAGAGGTCTGAGCAAAAGAGTAGCATTGTCAAAGAAGTGATTCAAAGAAACTAACATGATAGCAGTTTACAGAATTGATTAGAGTTGGTGAGATCTGAGGTAGGAAGACCAGTTAATAGGCAGTAAACCAGGTGAAGGTTATCAGGACCTGGCCTAGGTCATAACAATGGAAATATTAATACAATTAGGTAGGAAGATAAATCCTTTTCTACCCTCAGTTTTGCTGTCTGGTAGTTGTTTTGAATTTGAGTAAGTTTTTGAATTTAATTTTATAATTCAAATGACGTATAGAAAACTCCATATATTTTTTTAAAAATGTACTGAGTGACTAATACATGCCAGGTGATGATCCATAGCGTATTTCCTGGCCTTCAATGTACCAACTGCTTCATGCAGAAAACAGACTGAGGCTGCTAAACAAGTCATTACACTACAGTGAAAAGTACTAATGAGAGTTGGAGTAGTCTGGAGGTAAGGCTGAGAGTCTGATGGAGCTTCTCATAGGAAGTAAGCTCTACATGGCTCTAAACTAGACCCAGAAGGGTAAGCTGTTATTTAGCTAGGTGAAAGGGAATAAAGGGGCACTAGAGAGATGCTAGCACATGGAACAGCTAGAGCCCAAGGTAAAAGCAAGTTTTGGGCAGGTGTGAATAGGAGAGAGCAGAGATCAAATTTAGAAAGATCACTCTAGTTATGGTGTGGGGAAAAACGGTCAAGAAAAAGATTAATGAGAGAAAAGACTAGAGACAGAGAAACCAATTAGGAATCTGTTTTAGTAAACTCTAGAAGGCAGAAAAAAGTAAAATAGGTTGGGGATAGACATAAATGATAAGTATTTTTCAATTCAGTTATCTCGACTAACTTAACAGCAAAATTGGGCATTTATACTTGAGAGTTGAAAATTAAACTTTATAATCAACTTTTAATAAAATATTAAATCAAATATATGTCATGTAACTGTGGAGTAGTACAATCAATGTCTACATATATCATACAAAAAAACTAACATCATTACTTCGTAACTGGAATGACAGTTTAGAATCTGTTTCTGCGTCCAACTTTTACCAAAACTAAAAATAATTCTACACCCAAAGTGAATTTTTAAAATAACCAGATTCCCTAGATCTTATAAATACAATCATTGTTAAATATAAGTAGAAATGAAAAGGCTTACGTGTCCTCCCATGGATATTCCAGTCATTCCTAGAGGTCCATAACCCTCCCTCTCTAGCCAGTGCAAGAGAGCTGCAGATTCTAAGACAAGAGCTCCTCCCATCACAAAAAGGTCAGACACGTTTTTTAAGCTGGACCTTCTAGCCTCATAAAACAAAATAGAAAATTATTTTATTTTATGTGTTTACATTTTAACATATGCAAATGGGCAGCCGGACTTTGTTTCTCTTTTAAAGGACCAGACAGCTGAGTAAAACAATGGAATAAATTGAGGAATCACAGGACTGCTAACATTGTTCTACATATTAATCACCGAAAACTTAAAAAAAAAAAGTATATCTGCTCTATAGCATATAATCTTTATTGAAATTATTAGAACAGAATTTAAAGCATAACTTTTTTTTTGAGACAGAGTCTCACTCTGTTGCCCTGAATAGGGTGCCGTGGCATCAGCCTAGCTCAAAGCAACCTCAAACTCCTGGGCTCAAGCAATCCTCCTGCCTTAGCCTCTCAAGTAGCTGGGACTACAGGCACAGACCAAGATACCCAGCTAATTTTTATGTTTTTAGTAGAGATGGGGTCTTGCTCTTGCTCAGGCTGGTCTCGAATTCTTCAGCTCAAGCAATCCTCCCGCCTCAGCCTCCCAGAGTACTAGGATTACAGGCGTGAGCCACTGAGCCGAGCCTAAAGCATAACTTTTAAAAAAAAAGCAATGGAAAAGAACCTAATACTAGGCTCATGTATTATTGACATCTTAAATATGTTGCTTATTTTCACAAAATATACAATTTATGAATATATAATAAAATATTGGAAAAATAAGTTTTTATAAATACATGTTCAACTGGAATTTTGTTTTCAGAAACTGAACTCAACTGGAATTTTCTGTTTTTAGAAACTAATTTTACATGTAAGTATATTTCCTTATGAGAAGTACTTAAATACATCTTTTAGATCCCAGAACCATCCTTATATAGTGATTAAAAAATATTTTAGTGTTAAAGTGACCAAATGACTAAATTAGAAACTATTTTTCAAAATTTAACTTGTATTAAGACATACATAACTGGCTACTGAATGAAACCTTGTTAAAGTGTACAAAAATTCATTTTACCAATGATTTACTGTATGCCTATGTATAATAATTATGTGCAAAGAACCAGGTGCCATAAGGAGTGCCAAGTGTGAAAAACAGAACCCTGGCCCCCAAAGAGCTTATGTACACTGTCCCACCAAGTCCTCTCAAAGCTCTAAGTCCAGAAGGGCAGGGTTTCTCTTTATGGAAACTATGCTGTCCTTCATCCAAACACATCACAGTCATAATTCATCAGAAAAGAGCCCGTTTATCCTTATCTTTGTTTCATATACTCAAGCTAACTTTCCATTTATGACTACATAATTCCCGTAATTATTTATTTTAGCCTGGTATGGGAGTCCTGAATTTTCAGGTCCACCCAGTTTGCTCTTTTACATAGAAGTTACTGATGTGAAGTTCTAGGAAAGTGACTATTTATAATGATGGATCCAGTCTCAAATTGTTTTACCACTTTTGATGAAAATAGGCTTAAGATGGCTTTTTTAAAAAAAGAGAAAAAGCAGTAACTTTGTGACTTATCAAGTGATTTTAGAGACAGGGTCTTGCTCTGTTGCCCAGGTTGGAGTGCAGTGGTGGTGCAATTGTAGCTCATTATAACCTTGAACTCCTGGGTTCAAGCAATCCTCCTGCCTCAACCTCCCAAAGTGCTAGGATTACAAGCATGAGCCACGATGCTCAGCCAATTTTGTGACTTAAATTGAAAGCCATTTCTTACTTATGATGAATTATTTGAGAAAAATCAAACAATTGGACCATTATTATATTTCTTGAGTACATACTATGTGATAGGATATTTTATAAATATCATAATTCTCACAATTATGCATGGAAGAAATGATACACTATTCCCATTTTATAAATGACATAACTGATATGTAGAGAGGCCAAGGTCATACAATTAGTAAATGGCAAGTTATAATTCCAACCTATGTCTGTATGACTTCAGAGTCAGAGTCTTTCTATAATATTAAACCCAGGCTGCCTCTCACTGTACCTCAATAAACTCCTTTTGGTTTTTAACCAATCTGTGGATAAAAATGACAGACCTAGTTCTGAATTTAGGTTTTGCTTCCAGAGTGAAAATTCTCAAACTATTTAGCTTGGACTTTAATCTTTTACAAAGTTTCATAAAGTTCATTTTAAACTATCAAGGTTCATTCTAAACTATTCTTTATGGTATACAGGTTTACCTCCACCCCATCCCACTTTCATCTATACTTCTTTTGTACCATAGCAAGACTGCATAGAACATATGATGTCCAAATCTACATCTCTACCACTTTCCAACTCCCTAGTTGACTTCTCTACTTCTCCACTTACAGGTGTAACAGAGCTCACAAATGTAACATCTTCAAGTCAAAACTTTTGATTTCCCACTTACAACATCTAATCATAAACATGTCTTATTATTTTACTTCTGCCAAAATGAGCCTTTAAAAACACAAATTGGGTCACTCATCTATTTAAAATTCTCTAGATACTTCCCATTTGCACTTTCAATAAAATTCAAAGCATGATGGCCTCATAATCTGACCCTTGTTTACCTCTCTGATCTCATCTTGTTCTACTCTCTCCTCCTTGTGCTTACATCACGCTTTTCATTCGCTATCGCTTCTCTGTGGCTGATCTTCCTCCAGGTCTTCACCTGAGTGGCTCTTTCTCACCATATCATGTCCTCATATGTAATACTGCTCTTACACTACACTCTCTATAATTCTTTATCCCATTGCCCCTGCTTTATTTCCCTCATGGGCATTGATAAATATCTGAAATCATCTTATTTAATTTTATCTCTCATACTAGAATATGAGCTTTATGAGAGGACACTGTCTTATTGTTGCTGTATTCCCAATGTCTGAGGTCAAATATTTATTGAATGAACCAAAGCAAACACAGTATAGATTATGGAAATGCAAAATATTGCTTTCAAAGTTCATCATTTTAAAAGACTGAGAAGAAAAAGTTTATCTTCAGCCAGGTACAGTGGCTCATGCCTACAATCCCAGCTATTTGGGAGTCTGAGGTGGCAGGATCACTTGAGCCACTTGAGTCTAGGAGCCGGAAACCAGCCTAGGCAACATAGCAAGGTACTATCACTAAAAAAAAAAACACATATGTTTCTTAATTAGCCAGGCATAGGCATGGTTGTGCACACTTATAGTCCCAGCTATGCAGGAGGCTAAGGCAGGAGGATTGCTTGAGCCCAGGAGTGCAAGGCTGCAGTGAGGCATGATTGCACCACTGTACTCCAGCCTGGGCAGAGCGACACCATCGCTTAAAAAAAAAGAAAAAAAGAGAGAAAGTTTATCTTCAGATTTTCTATACTATGCATTGTAAGAATAAAAAGAGTGGTATATAACTACACAAAGTAAATGTTCTTTAAAAAGGAAAAAGTTTTATCATTTCTTCAGTGACAGTTTCACAAATAAAACATATCTTAAGTCAGCCTATTAAAATTTCTTATTGTATCTTCTTATCAAACATTAAAATGCAAAAATCTTAAAATAAATATTAGAGTCAACATTTACAGTACAGTTTTATAATAGAATTTCCCCCCAAAATACTTGGATATTAAACTTAGAAATGGTTAACTGAAGGCTACTGAAAATTTTAATAATACTGAATATCTGGACTACAAAAATGAAGGTAATATATACTTACACTTGATCCTTGGGTTTTCTGCAGCCATTTAAGAATGTGGGTCAAAGAGAAAGTTTTAAAATAATTAAATAATTTTTGTCTCAGAACACATTAAGAAAAATGTTTACATTTTAACACAATTTAATACTAAAATAACTACTTTCTAGTTATTTCAGGTAGGCTGTTTAGAAGTTCTCAGGTTTTTCAACCTAATTTTTCTTTTAAAAATAGCTGTATTGAGATACATACCATATAATTCACCCAGTAAAATGGACAAATTAATGTTTTCAGTATATTCACAGCATTATGCAATCTTCAACTTAAATGTAAAATGAAATTTATTGATTTGGTTATTTTCATTTACATAATGATGTTTATTATAAAAAATACAAAAAAGCATATTGAAGAAAAACTACTTTATCTACACACAACCACATTAATATTTTGGTATATTTCTTTCCAGTATTTTTCCTTATGCACTTTTGTTTTGGATTTCCTGTTTTTAGGTTTTTTGCATACCTGTGACATATCACAGAGTTTTATATCCTTTTAATATTTTTCCCACATTATGTTACTTTTTAATAACAACTAACAGTTAAAACTTACTGAATGCTTATTATTTCCCAGTTCTGTTCTGGACAGTATCAAGTATTTAATACTCTCAATAACCTAAAAGATTATTCCCATTTACCAATGAGCAAATTGAGGTACTAAAAGGTTAAGTAACAGGTCCAAGATCACAAAGGTAGTAAGTGGTAGAGAAATAAACATAACACAACGACATGCATAAAATTCCAATATTACGAACCACATTTATTCAACCATTTCTCTATCGTAGACATTTAGTTATTTCTAATACTTTACTATTATAACTAAAACTATATATATTTTTTCTATAATTTTCTTTTTTCGTAGTATTTTAGCCTTAGAATAAATTTCCCAGAATCAAAATCACTGTCAAGTGATGTGAGATGTTTCGAGGCTCCTGATGAATATGGTAAAAATGTTTTCCCAAAGGGTTGAATTGATTTTCACAGTCATCAGTGATGAGAACGTTCATTTCACAGTAGCCTCACCAGTACTATTGGGTTTTTTTCAATCTTTGAGAATTATTATTTTAACTTAACAATTTTTTTATTACCAGCAAAGTCGAACTTTCTTTATATCTGTGCATTAGTTTCATTTCTTCTTCTGTGAATAGTCTGACGTCATCTTGAAAATTAAGTTAAGAACTGTTCTAAACCTCAGCTGATACTGTAAATGCATTTAAAACATAAGTGTTTCCTTAACAGCAAACATTTGACTTATTAATATTAAAATCTACTATTAAGTCTCACAAGAAATAGAAGTACAATTTATCTTTATAGTAAAATCGAAGTATAATCCTTATGTTAGTTTTTGAGAGATATGAAATAATCTTTCATTCTTTTTCATTCTTCTTAAGTATTTTCTGAACTGATGACTACATTTAAATTGGTTTAGTTAAATTGGTTACTATCTATTATTCTTTTTGATGACTATATAAATAAACAAGAGAAAAGATATCTTAGGCATCCCAAAAGGATATAATAAGGGTTTTCTAACAATAACGAAGCCATTCGGGCTTCTTTAATCATAGGACGGGCCATTAGTGTTCGTCGCCTCCAGTAATGCTGAGGAAAGAAAAGACGACATACTTAAAGAATATAATAACCATATCTGTTAAGGAGAATATGTTAACAACTTATATAGAGATTAAGGCATTACAATAAAGTCTTACATGATCTCCTGTTCCAGCTAGATGAATGCAGACAGGTCTATATTTGCTGTTCCATTCTTTAGGCACAATAAATTGGAACCTATTTTTAAAAAACCTACATCAGTAAAATTCTCTTTAAAAGGCTTTCAACATAAACTTTCAATTCTTAAAAATTTTATAATTAAAATACTTGGGAGAAAAGATCATTCAGAATTTTGACATTCAAATTTTAAGTGACTAATATTGTCTAAAAGCTACCAATATATTCTAAATTTGCTTTCTGTTAGGATATTAAAATATTCAATACAACATAAACACAAATTTAATGAGATTATTCTTTTGGGGTTTTTGTTTGTTTAAAGACAGGGTCTTGCTCTATTGTCTAGGGTGGAGTGCAGTGGTAATTAACATAGCTCACTGTAACCTTGAACTCCTGGTCTCAAGCAATCCTCCCACTTCAACCTCCCAAAGTGATGGGATTACAGGCATGAGCCACCTCGCCCAGCCCAGATTTACCATTTTAACCATTTTTAAGAGTGTAATTCAGTGGCATTATTTTTTTCCCCCCGAGTGGCATTATTAAGTACAATTACATTGTTGTGCAACCATCACTACCATTCATCTTCAGATGTTTTCATCTTCCTAAACTCATTTACTTCTCTTTAAAATTTCCATAGCAGTTGACATTTTAGAATTAGTATCATAGTAAAATACTGTACAATATTTTACATAGTAAATATTTTACTATGTAAAATATTGTACAGTACAGGCCAAACAATACAAGGTTTGACCTGAGGTGGCTATATTCTCAGGCAACATAAAACCTTAATTGTGAGCTTACTTTACTTGGACAGAAGGGCAATATCACTAGTTATTTATTGTCAACAGATTGTTAAATAGAACATAGACAAAAACATTTAGGATGGTTCAATGATTATTTCTGTTTTGTGCTCATAGGAATTCTTAATTTCCAATCTTATAATCAGAACTACCAGTGTTAACTAACACCTCTGCTTCATTTTGCATTCTCTGCACTGTCCTGCTTCCTAATATTTTAAAGATGTGAGGGAAATGAAAACATTTAAGAATTTTTTTTGCCAGGCACAGTGGCTCATGCCTGTAATCCCAGTATTTTGGGAGGCTGAGATGGAAGGATCGCTTGAGGCTAGGAGTTCAAGACCAGTCTGAGCAAAAGCAAGACCCCATCTCTACAAAAACAGCAAAAAATTAGCCCGGCAGGGTGGCGCACACCTGTAGTCCCAGCTACTGAGGAGGCTGAGGCAGGAGAATCACTTGAACTCAGGAGTTCAAGGCTCCAGTGAGCCATGATGAGATCACTGCACTCCAGCCTGGGTGACAGAGGGAGACCCTGTCTCAAAAAAAAAAAAAGAAAAGAAAAGAAAAGAAAAGAAAAGAAAAGAAAATTTTCAGTAGAAACCTGGACATCTCTGCTATTATTTTTACTTTCCTTTTGTCCCATGACAATGCAAGTAAGTTACTTCATTATGAAATGTCCTCCTTTATCAGTTCTGATAATACTTTGTCAAGCCTTATTATGATTAATGCTAGCATGGTATATCTTTTTCTAACCTTCAATTTTTAATTTATCTAAAAAATGTATTTCTTGTATACAGTATATGTTGTGGTCTTGTGTTAATCCAGACTATCTTTTAATTGGAGTGTTTGGTTCATTTACATTTAATGTAATTATTGACACGACTAGATTTAAATCTATCATGTTGCCATTTTCTTTCTATTTGTCCTGTTCTTTGTTTCTTTTAGAATTCTTTCCTACCTTCTTTTGGATTAATTGGGTTTTTTTCCCTTATATTTTATCTCTTATTAGCTATACTTCTCTGTCTCTTTTTCTCTCTGGTAATTGCTCTAGGGTTTACAATGTGCATATTAACAGAATCTGTATATTTGCATTGATTATTACAATGACAGTATATTATTTTATGATTTTAAAACAATTAAAATAAATGCTTTAAATAATGTGTTGTCACTGTTTTGTGAAATAGAGTAAAAATCCTGTTTTTTCCCCATATCAGTAACTCACTGGCACCTAGGAGCCTCTTTCATTTTAAGCCATCATGGGAACTAAGCCACCAGAATTCTACTTTCAAATGTAGATGTTATATTCATGTTTTTTTAAACACATACATTTAAATGAGACTGCATAAAACAAGAAACTCCTTGAACTTCCAGAAATAAAGAAATCAATGAATAGCTGTGCTCATTATTCCCAGAATTGCTTTGCTTTGAATCTAGGATCTAAAAGCCCGATATTTCATCCTAATAATCACTTAAAAGATTTTAAAAGTTCCTAAGTATGCAAAGTACCATAGTGGCAAACTGAGTTAAAGACAAACTACAGAATGAGTCATGTCATATAAGTTAGAATATAACTTTTATAGGTTATTGGAATAAATTTTTTTTTTTTGAGAGTCTTGTTTTGTCACCCCGGGTAGAGTGCCATGGCATCACCCTAGCTGACAGCAACCTCGAACTCCTGGGCTCAAGTGATCCTCCTGTCTCAGCCTCCTTGAGTAGCTGGTATTACAGGCACATCTCACCATACCCAGCTAATTTTTCTATTTTCAGTGAGACGGGGTCTCGCTTTTGCTCAGGTTGGTCTCGAACTCCTGAGCTCAAGCAATCCTCCCACCTCGGCCTCCCAGAGTGCTAGGACTACAAGCGTGAGCCCCTGCACCAGGCCCACACGTATTTCTAAAAATGGAGTAAAATTTCATGAAAACCATGAGCATTTTATTTGAAAGTACACATTGAGTACCGTATCCCTACATTTTTGAGAAACCTAAAGCCAATTATGTAAAAAATATTTTTGACCTGATACTGAAAAAAATGAAATCATTATAGAAGACTTATAAACTATCCCTGTAAGAATATTAATATTTCACCAGAAGATAAATATTAAATTTTCCTTAACTTTTATTAGAATTCAATCTTTGGTAAATTTTAATACTAAATCATGCCATGTTAGCATAAAATTATTGAAAGTTGTTCAAATTACTGCTATGTTTTGAAATATTATAGTTCAATTATGTTAAGTGAAATAAGCCAAGCACAGAAAGACAAATCTCACATGTTCTCACTCATATTTGGGAGCTAGATATTAAAAACAATTGATCTCATGGAGACAGAGAGTAGAATGACAAACTACCAGAGGCTGGGAAGGATACCGGGGAGAAGGGGGTACAGTGGGTTAATGGTTAATGGGGGCAAAAATATAGTTAGATAGAATGAACAATATTTGATAGCACAACAAACTATTAGGTTATTAAGTATGGATTGTCCAATTTCCTTAAGTACTAAGTCTGACAGTTGATATGTCTGACATTTCACTTTGACACTTTTTTTTTTATTGTGAAGGCACATTCTCATTCTTCCATATGTATGTTTTGACTTGCTATTAGCTTTGACATTTTTTTTTAGAGTAATTTTTCTGAAACTATGGGTAAGTCAGAAATTCATTTTTTAATATGAGTTCCTTCATGGAACCAATGCAGTGCAGACAGGTCAAAATATTAAAACAGTGTTTGGGACGGATGTGGCTAATGAATGCACAGTATGTTGATGGTTTGAGAAGTTCCGTTATAGTGATTTTAATTTTGAAAATGAATCATGTAGGTGACCTGAGAACAAGGTGGATAATGATGAGCTGAAAGCTGTAGGGGAAGTGAATCCATCTCAACCTGTGCGTGAATTAGCAGCAAGGTTTGACATTACTATTCCAACTGGACCATTTGAAACAAATCAGCAAGGTAAAGAAGTTGGATAGATGGGTATCGCATGAATTAAACAAGCATCAGAAGAGAAATAATCTCAGAGCTTGCCTTTCTTTACTGTCATGACAGAAAGGCAAACCATTTCTACATCGTATTATGTGTGATGAAACATGGATTCTTTTTGGCAATCGCAAGCATTGGGCACAATGGTTGGATAAAGGTGCAGTGCCAAAACAGTCCAAAATCGAATATTCATTAAAAAATGCTAATGGTGTCTGGTGGTCCAGCGCTGGTATTATCCACTACAGCTTCATGAAACCTGGTCAATTGATTACAGTGGATGTCTACTACAACCAATGGGATGAAATGATGAGGATGCCTGTGATTAAGCAGCCAAGACTAGTCATAGAGACAGGCCAATCTTCTTGCAAGACCACATGCTACAAAAAATAACACTGTTAAAACTACAGAAGCTGGACTTGGAAACTGTCTGTCATCCACCATATTCTCCAGATCCTGCACCAACTGACTACCACTTCTTCGAGGCTTTGGACCACTTCTTGCAAGAAAAAATATTCAATTCTCAACAAGCTGTGGAAAATGCCTTTAGAGATTTCATCACCACTTGCTCTCCAGGCTACTTTGCTGCTGGCATTAGCAAGCTACCATTAATATGGCAAAACTGTGTCGAGAGTTTAGGCACATACTTTTATTAATTGTACTGCTTCTTCTTTGAGATATAATAAACTACACTTTTGATTTGAAATCGGACATTTCATATTTAATGACCTATATAACTATAATCAACAATGAGTTAGGATATACTTTAAAATAACTAAGAGTGGAATTGGAATGTTCCTAATACAAAGAAATGATAAATGCCTGAGGTGATGGATACTCCAATTACCCTGATTTGATTAATTCACATTGTATGCCAGTATCAAAACATCACATGTGCCCTGTAAAGATACATAGGTATTATGTGATCATAATTTAAAAAGTATATATTTTTTTTCAGAATATTACAGGGGTACAAATGTTTTGGTTCATGGATTGCTTTTGTACTAATTGTTAAATAAAAAATAAAATTAAAAAGATATGTTATAGTTCATTTGGAATTTTGACATAAGTACATTTGCACTATGGGATTCCACAAGATACATGACAATTTACGACTTCATATTACATAGGGAAAGCTAGAATCTGTGGTCTATCTACCCTGTCACTACAGACAAGATATTAAGCAATCTTAAAACATTAAGGAAAAAGAATACTTGAGTTCACTTATATCATTTGTCTAGTATATTTTTTCTACTTCAATAAAAACAGAAACTGTGAACAAAAGACAGAATCATGAGCAATCAACCAAATGACAATAGGACAAATAGGTTTCTCCTTGTGAATTAATCTAAACTTAGCATAGCATTATTAACACTTTTCCTATTTATACTTATATGACAATATGATCGAGTTTAAAATCTGTGCAATTTTTTTTTCTTTTGTTATTTTTCCTTTTCTCCTATGTTCTTGTCTGACGTGCAAATCTTATAAACCCAGAAATTCTACGTTTAGCAACTTACGGCAAGAGAATAATCAGAGAAGTAGACAAAGGGAAGTATACAAGGATGTTCATTGTGATGTTGTTTATAATAGTGAAAACCAATACAATATAGATGCCCACCATAAGGAATTAGTAAATTATGGTAGAGCCATGGTATGGAATATAAGCAACATTAACATGATGATAGACTGCATATTCACTGATTATTTAGGTCAAAAGAAAGAGAATAAGCACAGTTTTATGTGCACACATAGGAAAAAGACTAGAAGAATATATAGAAAATAGCAGTTATCTTTCCTTGCAATAATTTTTTTTCTTCTTTCCTATTTGTATGTTCTAATATTTTAATGTAATGAGATAAACTGCTGTCCAAAAATTATAGGGGGTGAGGAAAAAAAGAATGGATGTCAAGGTACACCACTTGGGAGTTCACAGTATTTCATCAAAATAAATTATGCAGTCAAAATATGCTACTGCAGAGATAGGAAGTCACTTGTTTTCCCATTCGTCAATTGAAAAGAATCCTTCCTCAATTCTCAGTAGATGTTAAGGATTATTTCTTAGTTTGAGGCAAAGCACACAATTTTTCTCCTTTGTTTATACTTTTAAGCCTTTGTAACTTTCCAGACAAGGTAGAGAATCTACAAGAAGGGGACACAATTCCAGGGATTGAACTGATGATATCTAGAAACCCCAGATTTCTTTTCCTTCCACATTCTTTAGCCTGCAGGCTAAAGAGCTTTTAATGCTTTTATAAAGCATTAGTAAGACAAAGCACATCTAAAAGAGCTACACATTTATTTAATGCTTTTTATATTCTCTGCACACAATTTTCATTCATTTCAATTATTCCTTTTAACAACCTTATGAGATAAGCGTTCTTAGTTCTACTTTATAAAGCCTGTTTCAGAGATTAAGTAACTGACCAAAGGTCATTAGGTCAATAATTAGTGGAGCCAGGGTTCAATCCCAGAGCTGTTTAATTCCAAAGTTGTGGTTCTTTCCACTACACAATACTACTTGCCTTTCATTTTGAAGTTATCAACAGAAAAACATTTTAAATAATACATTAAGGATAATGAAATAATGAACAACTGACTATAACAGTTAAAAATCAGGTCTAATAGAAATTGCTTTTCTATTAGTTCACACTTTATAGGTTCATTTACACGTTCTGAATGTACTGGAATTCAGGATTCCAATGTGCTCACATAAAAGTTTAAGTATGTTTCCATTATAGAATACTGTCTTCTTGATTGAAGAATTTTTCACACACACATATAGGTATCACTGCTATTTTATCATTGCTACTGCAAAAGGAAGTCTTAAAAGGAGAAACCACTTACCAAAAGCAGCAGATGGTTTATTATAAACAACAAAAAGAAAAAAGTAAAGTATCTTGTTCCTTTTAAATACAATAGGTAAAAAAAAATAAACAGAAAACCCTGGAAAGACTAGGTTAAACACTGATTTAGAATTAAAAACAATTTTAAAAACCTATTAACAAGATTGGGTAAAATTAACCCCTGTACTATCTGTGATGAACATTTCAACAAAGCAAATTAATGGTATAAAGAAGATCCAAAAAAGCCAAGTTTCAACTATTGTATAATTATCTACCTAAGAACTTCAGGTATTTTAGACTATCCATTTACATTCACAAATTCATATGCTAATTATAAATCATCCTGAGGAGATTTACTTAGCAAAACTATGTAGTCTGTCTAGTCTGAGTTACTACATGTTCTTTAGTTTCTTCAATTAAAAATATGTTTTCTTCTTATTACAAAAGCAACACATATACATTTTAAAAATTTAAAACTGAAATTTTAGAAGCTCAAATCTCTTCACTCAGAGATACAGATGACTGGCGCACTGATGTATGTATTGTTTGGAAACTTTTCTGTGTGATTATGTGTTTAGAGAAATTGAACTAAATCATTTGTATTACTTTCTTAAACTTTCACATATTGTGACCATATTTCCATGTCAATAACAGTATCCACAGTATGGATAATGAATTAATCCCTTATTGTTGAACATTTAGGCATTACCCATTTTTTGCAACAATATATACTGCTTCAATGAACATCCTTGTACCTATACTACTTTTGTCCTTAGAAGAATTAAAATATCTTCTAATTCATCATTTGCAGTAATTTAGACCTGCCTTGTTACTCCTGAGTAATCTGAAATAACATGGTATTGAATGTGATATTGTAATTTTAATGAACATAAATGACTTAATAGTTTAACTTTCTGGACAAAAATTCTTACCTTGCAATAACAGATTCAATTGGCATGATATCAGGCACATAATGGGCCATAGGGGAAACAAAGTGTCCATCTAGGATCTTACAGTCTGACTGCTCTTCAATCTAAAAGAAAATCAAAACTAAGATGTATGCAAGTAGACTAAGATATCTTGGTCTATCATGGATGTTTTTCTAATAAAAAGTTCTATTCAATTAAAAACTTTCTTTCAGTGACTACTAATATATCCTTTTTTGTGCCGTCCCACCCTGTCCCCACCAGTGCTTTTTAAAAACACAGTTCTAAGGCCAGGTGAGGTGGCTCAGGACTGTAATCTTAGCACTCCGGGAGGCTGAGGCAGGAGGACAGCTTGAGCTGAGGAGTTTGAGACCAGTCTGAGCAAGAGCCAGAAACCTATCTCTATTAAAAAAAAAGTAAGGAAAAAAACACAGTGCCTACCCACATGTTTCTTTTCTTTCGACATCCTTTACCACAATTTAGTTGGGCAAATAAACTATAAATAAATCTCATTCATACATTCATTGATATGCAACAACTCAAAATACTAGTTAAGAGAATTCAATAACATTCAACAATGTAAAAATAATCATAAGAATGATTTACTGTAACCAAATAAGAGTTGACATCAAATATGTTACAGTGGTAGTGGTTCAATATCAGGCAATCTATTGATGTAATGAGTCACATCAACAAAGTAAATAAGTAAAAATGTGATTTCTACAATATAAATATAATAAAAAAAGGCATTTGCTAACATTAAACACTATATTTATTTTCCCCTCAAATAATTATTTCTTAAAAAAAAGTCTATTTCAGGCCAATAGTCAAAATTAAAGTAATAGTAAATTACCAAATATTTTCATTAAAATCAGAAACAGAAAATCATATCTGTGGCTGCTGTATACATCAAGCTTTTTTAAAAAAACACAAATTCTAGCCAGTTGTGTAAATGTCATTTATTAAATAATCCACATATTTTTTGCAACTGATTTAAAATACTACTTTATCATATACTAAATTTTCATAAACTTTTGTAAGTTATTTTCAATCCTTTATTGGGTCTTATTAGCCTATCTTTTACTTCTGTGCCAATATCACGCTGTGGGGATAACTGCAGCTTTGTAAAACTCATTGATACATGATTAAACTAGTCTTTCCTTATCACTCTTCCTTTTCAGAGTATTCCTCATCTGCTTGTCCTCTCATATATCTTCCTCAAATAATTTTAGGATGCTTTTCTGGATCTAAGTTCTAAATTGAATACGTTAATTAGAATTTTGTTGCATTTTAAGAAATGCTTAAGAAGCATTAATGATGCTTAAGATTATTAAATTTTTTATCCAAAAGTCTTTCCATTTTAGTCTTTTTTATGCCTACTAGTATAGGTTTAAAGTTTTCTTATATATTTTAGAAGAATAAATTATTTGATAAAGAAGCAGCACAAACTAATAAATTATTATCTAGTAAAGGAGGAAGAACAAATTAATGCGGAAGAGAATAATAATTCAACAAATAGTGTTTGGATAGCTAGCAATTTGGTGAATAAAAAGAATTTTAGACCTGTACATCATAATATACATATTAGAGATTTTAAAATTAAGCAAGCTACAACTCAACAATAAAAAGATGAATAACTCAATTTAAAAATAAGCAAATGATATGAAAAGACATTTCTCCAAAGAAGATATACAATTGGCCAATAAGCACATGAAAAGATGTTCAGCCTCATTGTCATTAGTGAAATGCTACTCAAGACCACAATGAAATACATTTATGCCCACCAAGATGGCTTGGACAAACACAAGTGTTGCCAAGAACACGGCAAAATTAGAACACTTATACACTGCTGGTAAGAATATAAAAATGGGGCAGTCACTTTGGAAAAGAGTTTCATAGTTCATCAAAAAGTTAAACAAAGAGTTACCATGTGACCCAACAATTAAACTCTTCAGTATACCTACAAGAGAACTGAAAACATACATATATTCATACAAAAACTTGTACACAAATGTTCATAGCAGCATTGTTTATAACAGCCAAAAACTGGGAACAATCCAAATGTCCATCAACTTATGAATGGATAAACAAAATATGGTACATCATAACAATGAGATATTATTTAGCCATAGGAAAGAATGAAGTTTTTATTGAATGCTCTGATGTTGTTTTTTTAAAAAAAGTGATGAAATACTGATACATGATACAACATGAATAAACCTTGAAAACATGCTAAGTGAAAAAGCCAGACACAAAAGGTCGCATATTAATGATTCCATTTATAAGAAATGTCCAGAATAGGCAAATCCATAGATACAGAAAGCAGATTAGTGACTGCCAGCAGATGGGGGCAGGGGCAATAGAAAATAACAGCGAATGGGTACACGGTTTTTTTTTAGGACTATGAAAATGTTCTGGAATTAAACAGTGACAAGGGAGATGGCTGCACACCTTGGTAATATAATTAAAAAACCATTCAACTGTACACTTTAAAAGCATAAATTTTATGGTATGTGAATTGTATCTCAATTTTTAAAAACTAAGGGTGAGTGGGGTCTGTAAGAATGTACTCCAAAATCTTAACAGTGATTCTCCTTTGGGAGGGAGATGTAATTAGGTGGTAGAAAGTGGCAGAGATTAAGGGAGACTTTTGATTTTTACTTGGTATGCTTTAAATTTGTTTATTTCAAGCCTATAATTTTTTAATAGAAAAAAATAGAGAATATAGAAATATTTAGCAAAATTTGAGAGTTAAAAATATTCTAAATCCAAAAGATACAGAAGGAACAACTATGATGTAAAGGAAGGATTTTCAATTTATAAAATTTTGGTTTTAGCAGTGGAACTCTTTTGAAAAAGGAAATCTAAAAATATGCAATACATAAGAGATACAAGTAGAGTTACTTTGGTTGAAGGAAAATAAGGTATGTGCGAAGCCCACCCATTTTATCCCCTCTCCAACAGTACCTCAAAGTATCCAATTACATAAACCTAGAAATATTTTACAGAAAATCAGTTGGCTGCTTAAAAAAAAACAATTAAAGGTCAGGCAAGGTGGCTCACGCCTGTAATCCTAGCACTTTGGGAGGCCGAGGCGGGAGAATCATTTGAGGCCAGGAGTCAGAAACCAGCCTGAGCAAGAGTGAGACCCCTGCCTCTACAAAAAATAAAAAAAATTAGCTGGGCATTGTGGCATGTGCCTCTAGTCCCAGCTACTCAGGAAGCTGAGGCAGGAGGATCGCTTGAGCCCAGGAGTTGGAGGCTGCAGTGGGCTATGATGATGCCACTGCACTCTACCTGGGGCAACACAGCAAGACTCTGTCTCAAAAAACAAAACAGAACAAAACAAAACAAAAATTAAAAAACATTTTATCTTCTCTAATTTTATGGCATTTTCTTTCTACCATTTTCTCAGCAATTAACTATATCTGTTAACATTTTCCCTGGTGTTATTTAACAATTTTTGCTAATAACTCCTTATGTGTTGATTCTCCAACTGGATTACTCCCCTTTAACACTTACTATTCATCTATAATGTTGATTATTTTCTTAAACCTCTTATGCCTAAAGATATAAAATGAGACTCAGAAAGATCCAGCCTAAATACTTTCCTATATTTCGGTGAGTACTAAATATACAGTCCCAAATATACATGAATATAGTTATTAAAAACACCCAATTAAGGTACAAATAGCATTCTTTAACTATTAAATGAAAAATCCATACTGCACTCATCTTTTAATGTTTATTGTTGTTATACTCCAACATATTTACGTTAAACTAGAATATCTACAATTAGATTTATTTCATTTGAATACCTTATCAATGTATACTGGATAATCCCTTGAAACCAGATTCTGGCATCTTTCTCGATTTCCAATCACCTTTCTGAATTCAAAGAGTCTATTATGGGAAAGAAGACAAAAAGGAAAAAAATTCACCTTTTATACCACTTATTATACCCATTACAATTGAGACTGATGAATAGTAACTAAAAATTAGCAAATCCAGTTCATAAGCCATATTATTAAAATTTCATTGTGATAATTAAAGATTAGGTTGTTGGTTTTTGTCATACTGGACACTTTTCTCAGAAAAATGTGAGAAATAACATTGTTCAGAAAGTAATTAACACATAGAAGACCCAAAGGTACCTGTTGCACAATAGGAAAGTCCCCTATAATATAGAGACAGAAATGATTTCAGGAGTTTTGCAGGGCTTTGCCCTGAAGAAATAATGTGAACGTGTTAGTTCACATATCAAAAGCTGCCTCCCCTCAGGAGGGCATCTCACAGATTAGCAGCGCTTTCCATGGTGATGTTGGCTGTCTCAGACCTGTCGGTTTGCGCCTTGCTTCTGTACGACAAAGCTTGGTATGGAGTCATGGGATAAGAACTGATCAAAGACAGACACCTGCGGCTAAAAGCAATTAGCCTAAGGGACAGTTCCTGCTTCACTCCTAACTACCTGTCTCAATCAACAAAAACTAGATAAAGAAATATAGAGCCATATTTCTGTTTAACCTTTCTGCTAAGTCATAACTTTATCTCAGAACTTAGAAGTTTGTCTTAGAAAGATTTTGTAATTATTTGCTCACATAGATAGAGTTAATTAAAGGATCTCTAGAAGCTTTTTGGGAGACTTTTAACCTAAAACGAACTATCTGTTATTATGTAAATCTGTTAACCCTGGCAACCAATCACTGTACCAGTAAATACTATTGTAAAACTTCACTATTAGCCTCACAGCTCACGGGAATGCTGGAGGTCTCCTGATCCCCCAACTATTATAAAATGTATACTTTATAAAACTGTACTTTTGTCTCTGTGTAGTCTTTTATTTCTATATTCTATTATTTTCTATTATTTCCTTATCTCTTGCGATGACCCCTGCCCCAGGGACCTGATTTTTGCTGGGAACGTAGCTAACTCACCGCAGTACCAATCCTGAAAATTCATTTTCTTAAATCCAGATTTTTCTATGAGCTACAGTGCATTCCAGTTTTATAGCCACAAATTCAGGTTACCCAAGAAAACTCAATTCCTGGAAACTATATACAACTTTAATCAGCTTAATAATATTGAAGTTTAAAATCTAGTTTATGTTTCTCAGAGTGCTTTATGTTAAAACCTGAATTTTTAGAATAGTTCAATTTATGATGACATGGGCTAAAAATTAAGAGAAATAACTAAAAGGACTAAAGCAAAAAAATTATTTTTTATATAGTTTAATGTTTAATTTGCTGGACAATCACTCTATATTTGAGAGTAGAGGATTTTATAACTGAAATAAAACTTTGATATTTATTTATTTATTTATTTATTTATTATTATTCCAAGGTATTGTGAGGGTACAAACATTCTAGTTACACTTTATGTCTTTGCCTCACCCAAATGCAGGTTAAAGGCGTGCCCTTCCCTCCCTTTAGTGCTCCCCGTGTCCTTTAGTTGTAGATTCGCCCCC
>CAUYSK010029051.1:0-15084 GCA_963575035.1 Avahi laniger | reverse complement strand
GCCACAGGATAGGATCGGAGAGAGATAAAAGTACCAAGGTCCTCTGTTAAGTTAGTCTAGTTTTGGGGAAGCCTTCTGCGTGTGAAGCTTGCGGACAGGGGAGAGGTGTCACCCAGGTGGAGCCCAGGAGGGCATGGTGGTTGAGTCAGCAGCTCTGGGCTCGGGACAACGCAACCCGCGTCCCCTGGCAGGAACGTCCCCCGGGCGCCCTGCCCTGCGTACTCTGTACCTGTCAGGCTGTGTCTGCCACGTGGGGTCGTGAGAGGTAGAATTGCTCAGTTTCACAGGGGCATTGACAACCTGGGACACCGTCTGTCCTGGCAACAATATGGGGAAGGTCTGGTCTAGGGGAGAGAACGCTGGAGAAGGCACAGGGTGCTGCCTTCTTGTGGTGTCTGGAAGTTCCGAGAAGGGCAGGGAAGAGAGGCTCCTTTAGATGGAACAGAACCTGTGCGGGGAGCTGGGCCCGGGCAGGGCCTCGCTGAATAAGACAAATGCTTGCTGGTGTCAGGGAGCATCGGATGGGGTGACATGTGGCCACACACCTGCAGGGTCAGAGCAAGAGAGAAAGAGAAAGAGATTCCCAGAGCCACCCCATGCAGACACAAGTCGCGTGCGTGTGTTCTGTTGTTTTCTTACTATCCACATACCATCACGCCGTGCAAGTTTTCTGCCAGGCTGGTTCCATAACTTGCCGATGGTGCAAAAGGCCGTATGCGCTCAGTAGAAACTGTGCAAAAGTTTTAATTTACTTGTAACCAGTTTGCTAGACCACGTGTAGACTGGTCGGTGATACCGTCTTGGATGAAAACGAATTCTGGGTGTTTTAAGAAATTCTCAAGAGGTCTGGCTCCGAGTGGCTCACGCCTGTCGTCCCAGCAACTCGGGAGGCAGAGGCAGGAGGATGGCTTGAGTCCAGGAATTTGTGACTAGCCTGGGCAACATAGCGAGACCCCATCTCTTGAAAACAAAAGCGGAAAACAAATTCACAGTCCCCAGGCAGTGGCTGTTTCCTGAGTCCGGGCCTGGCCGTTGCAGGCTGAATTCACTCCTCGCTGGTGGCCAGACTGCCCCCTCGACGGCCAGCTCATATCTGCTCTGCCCTTTCCCCCTCCAGCTTCATGTACTGGACCGACTGGGGAAACCCTGCCAAGATCAAGAAAGGGGGCCTGAACGGCGTGGATGTGTATTCGCTGGTGACAGAAGACATTCAGTGGCCCAATGGCATCACCCTGGGTATGTTCGAGGGATGGCTGTCCCTGCCGGGGTTGGCCACGCTCTGTAGGACAGGGGGTTCCTGAACAAGCCCTGGGGGGGTCGTTCGAACCTGCAACCCCCCCACCACACCTGCCCCGCAGAGGGGGCGACACAGGGGAGGAGTGAGACGCTGGGGAAAATGCCACACGCCACGCCGCGGGGTTCCGGCTCACACACGATCAGAGCTGATTTTCTGGATGCTTCTCTGCTGGGAGAACAGAGCAGCCAGCCCTAAAAGGCCCCTCTGGCAATCTGGCATCAGCATGTGACCTCTTGTCATCCACCTGTGGATTCTAGATCTTTCCAGCGGCCGCCTCTACTGGGTCGACTCCAAACTGCACTCCATCTCCAGCGTTGATGTCAACGGCGGCAACCGGAAGACTGTCTTGGAGGACGAGAAGAGACTGGCTCACCCCTTCTCCTTGGCCATTTTTGAGGTGAGACTTGGGCACCTGAGTGAATTCACCGCAGACTGTTGTGAACTGAGAGCGACTTACGTACGAGGCGCCAGCGCTCGGGTGGCGCTTGACACACCTTGTCCCCTTCATTCAAGGCAAGACGATCGCAGAAAACTGCTCCGGTCCAGGAAGAGGGCTTGGACCTGGAGTTGCGTGTGTTTTCTTTCTTTTCACCAAAAGAATTCTGAAAGGCCTAAAGCAGGGCTTCTCAACTGGAAGCAATCTTGCCACGTGGGGGGACATTTGGCAATTGTGGTTATCAAAACTTGGTGGCAGATACTGTTGGCATCTGGGCATAGAGGCCAGAGATGCTGCCAAACAGCCCCAACAATCCCAGCACTCTGGGAGGCCGAGGTGGCAGGATCGCTTGAGGTCAGGAGTTCGAGAGCAGCCTGAGCAAGAGCGAGACCCCGTCTCTGCTAAAAATAGAAAAAAATTAGGCAGTCGCAGTGGTGGCGCTTGCAGTCCCAGCTACTCAGGAGGCTGAGGCAGGAGGATCGCTTGAGCCCAGGAGTCGGAGGTTGCTGTGAGCTAGGCTGACGCCACTGTACTCTAGCCCAGGTGACAGAGTGAGTCTGTCTCAAAAAAAAAAAAAAAAGAGAGAAAAGAAAAAACTCAAAATACCCTCAAAAAAACATTAGCAGCCTCAAAGAGAGCCGCAGCGGGGAAACCCCACTCCAAAGAAACGGTGCTGTATTTATACTCCCATGTTCGTAGCAGCGTTAGTTACATCAGCCAAAAGGTAGGAGCGACATAAGTGTCCATCCCCGGATGGATAAACACTGTGCTCCGTGCATACAATAGAGTATTATTTAAATTTATGTTAATTCATGTTAATTTATTGTTTACTATTATTTAAGTAATATTCCATAGAATGGAATATTATTCAGCCTTAAAAAGGAAGGAGATTCTGACACAGGCTACAACATGGATGAACCTTGAGGACATTGTGCTCCGTGACATAAGCCAGACACAGAAGGACAAACACTGTGATTCCACATACTGGAGGTCCCTAGAGTTGTCGCATTCACAGAGACAAGAAGCAGGATGGTGGGTGCCAGGGGCTGGGGAGTGAATGTTTCATGGGGACCGAGTGTCAGTTTCGGAAGATGAGAAGGTTCTGGAGATGAAGGGAGGTGACGGTTCCACAACATGTAAATATGCTTAATGCCGCTGAAGTGTTGATGCCTGGGTGCGGTGGCTCTCTCCTGTCATCCCAGCACTTTGGGAGGCCGAGGTGGGAAGATCACTTGAGACCTGGAGTCTGAGACTAGCCTGGACAACATAGCGAGACCCTGTCTCTACAGAAAAGAAAGGAGGGGTTAAGATGGTACATTTTACGTTATGTGTATTTCCCCACAGTGAAACACTAATAGTGGCGGAGACAGTGGTCTGTGTCCTTTCTCAGTGGCTAATGCGATCTGTCATCTTCCTTACTGCCCCTGTAGGACAAAGTGTTTTGGACGGACATCATCAATGAAGCCATTTTCAGTGCCAACCGCCTCACGGGCTCGGACATTAATTTGGTGGCTGAGAACCTGTTGTCCCCGGAGGACATGGTCCTCTTTCACAACCTCACACAGCCGAGGGGTAAGGATGGGGTTGGCCGTACCCCCCACTCTCCACCTTGAGACTTCCTCATGGGTACTCTGGAATTTTCTGGAATATTCTGGAATTTTCTGGGCTAGTTCATTCTCACCCTGACTCCTCACTCTTTCCGCCCCAGGGGTGAACTGGTGTGAGAGGTCCACACTCCCCAACGGTGGCTGCCAATACCTGTGCCTCCCGGCCCCGCAGATCAACCCGCACTCGCCCAAGTTCACCTGCGCCTGCCCCGACGACATGCTGCTAGCCAAGGACATGAGGAGCTGCCTCACAGGTGGGGCACAGACCTTGCTTCTGTCGCTGCCAAACCTCTCTTTGCTCATCCGTGAAATGGGTACCTCGAGGTCATGAGGACTTTGCCTTGCTTGAATGCTGGGTGCATTAGCACAGTGCTGGACATTTAGACCAGGGCCCTGTCCCTCTGTAATCTCATTCCTGACAGGGGCAGAGACAGAGGAAATATACCCCATTCTTGAGGATTCTTCTTAACCTCTGATCAAGTCTCAAATTGAGGCCAACAGGTCTGGTCTTTTTTTTTTCTTTTTTTTGAGATAGGGTCTTGCCCTGTCTCTCAGACTACAGTACAGTGGTGTGATCGCGGCTCACTGCAGCCTCCAACTCCCGGGCTCAAGTGATCCTCCTGCCTCAGCTTCCTGAGTAGCTAGGACTATTGGCACACACCACCACACTTGGCTAATTTTTGTATTTTTTGTAGAGGCAGATCTTGCTATGTTGTCCAGGCTGGTCTCGAACTCCTAGCCTCAGCGATCCTCCTGCCTCAACCTCCCACAGTGCTGAGATGACAGGCTCGAGCCACCACACCCAGCCAAGAACACCTTCTTGGCACTTGCAAATCTCTCTTTTGAACAACAGATACCAGGATGATCACAGCGCGGATATCCGTGGGCATTCATTTTTAGTTATTTCTTGGCAGCCGACAGACAGCCCTTGCTTTTCACTTGTCTTTGGGGGCACTCAGGAAACGTTTGTTTATTCTTACAGAGGCTCAGCCCATCCCGACCACCCAGGGGACCTCCAGGGTCAGCTCTCCAGCCGTGGGGCCAAAGCACACGGCCACCTGGCCAGCTCCTGGCACCTCCCAGACACCTGAGGCCGTTTCTGGGTTCACCACGGTGGAGATGGTGACAGTGTCATTCCAAGGTAAAGGTCGGGCCCCCTCTGGCTGGGCCCTTCACAGGCTGCATACGAGACGGAGCTTGGGTGGAGTTCTGGCCCCCTCGCTGACTGTGTCTGACTTGGGCTGTATATTTCTGAATCCTGTTTCCCCGCCTATAAAATGGGCCTAATAACAGTGTTCCACCTCCTGGGGACCAAGGGCTCTAAATCTTGCAAAAGGCCTGAACCCTTGAAGTCCTCAGTGCTGGCCAGGTGCAGGGACCCAGGTGCCTGAAATTTTATCAAAGCCCATTCTCTGCTTGATTTTCAGGACTAGCATGAGGTGAAGGAGGCATTATTTAAGACACATCATTTGACGGTGGCCCCCAAAACTCAGGAAGCCTATACGATTTTTTAATTTTATGTTTTAGAGACAGGGTCTTGCTCTGTCACCCAGACTTGGAGTGCAGTGGTGTCATCGGAGCTCCCTGTAGCCTCGAACTCCTGGCCTCCAGCAATCCTCCCGTCTCAGCCTCCCAATGTGCCCAGATTACAGGTGTGAACCACTGCACCTGGCCTCCAGGAAAATTCTAATGCAATATTTTTGTTAAAAACAATCAAATCCGCCAGGCACTGTGGCTGGTGCCTGTAGTCCAAGCTACTCAGGAAGTGGAGGCAGGAGGAACACTTGAGCCGAAGAGTATGAAATCATAGTGAGCGATGATGGTGCCACTGTACACGAGCCTGTCTCTTAAAAATAAATAAATAAATAAAATCATCAGGCTTCTGCCCAGGGGCTGGCCCAGCTGGTTTTGCAAAGAAAGTTTTACCAGAGCCAGGGTTCCAAAGAGGATGGATCATTGCAAGTGTAGGGTAAGATACTATCTTTCTTGGAAAATTTTGATTCATTATGGGATTTTTGCATTCACTTTGGTTTTTAAAAATAGCGTCTTAAAACATTACTTGAGTCTTGAGATCAATTCCTCGGTGTGTCCACCAGAGGGCACCAAACTCAATGTTCGCTGCCCGGAAGTGAAGCCCTCCTGGACGTTTCTAGCAAGGGAAAAAATAGAATGCATCAGCAAATTTCAGACACTTTTTTTTTTTTTCAGAGTAGCTGAAGCTTTTGTTCAGCCTCGAGCGAGATAAAACAGGAATTGATGTAGGTGAGGGAGGCGAGGAAGCGTCTTGCTTCCTTGTTTACTGCTAGGAAAATCATGTCACCGATGGGCCACCCAGGGATTTCTCAAGTTGGGCAAAGGAGCCCTTTGAAGGGGGAAAGGTTCCGAAAGGTCCTTCTGTTGCCCTAAGTTATTTTTATCTCAAGATTTCTTAAATATGCACAAATGTGAAACTCGGTCTAAACGCATTGTGTGCATGTACGACAGTGCAATGAAAACCCAGGTGGGGCCGGGCGCGGTGGCTCACGCCTGTAATCCTAGCTCTCTGGGAGGCCGAGGCGGGAGGATCGTTTGAGCTCAGGAGTTCGAGACCAGCCTGAGCAAGAGCGAAACCCCGTCTCTACTAAAAATAGAAAGAAATTAATTGGACAACTAAAAATATATAGAAAAAATTAGCCGCGCCTGTAGTCCCAGCTACTCGGGAGGCTGAGGCAGGAGGATCGCTTGAGCCCAGGAGTTTGAGGTTGCTGTGAGCTAGGCTGACACCACGGCACTCTAGCCTGGGCAACACAGTGAGACTCTGTCTCAAAAAAAAAAAAAATATATGTGAGGCAAAACTGGTGGATCTGCAAGGAGAAACAGATGAATCCATAGTATGGTTGGAGACTCAGCACTCCTCTGTCAGAAATGGGCAGATCCCACAGGCAGAAAACCAGTGAGGACAAAGTTGAACTCCGCAGCTCCATCAATCAACGGGGCGTAATTGACATATATAGACTACCGCATCCAACAACAGCAGGGTACACACTCTTCCGAGGCTCACATTCAGGGAAGCAGCCCGCATAGTGAGGTATGAAAATAACACACTAATTAAGCGCTTTCAGGACAGTGTTTAATATAGGGCGGACTCTGGCGCCCTCACGTGGTCTTCCTGTTGGGTCCTGTTCTGTTATCCCTACCCTGTAAAGAAGCAAGGAAGAAAGGTGCCTTGCAATATGCTTTCTGTGCTTGTGATCTATTTCAGTTTACATATGCTCAGAGGAGTGGATTTGTGGTTTGTTATTATCTATTTTTACTTAAAATAAACTTCACATTTGGACAAGTAATTTCAAAAGTATCCTGCACAGAAATACTGGGTGAAGATATAATAATTCTAATAAGGCCAATTCCAGCAGACAAAAAGATGGCAAAATTGAAAATCTCCTCCTTCCTGACAAGGACACACACACATACATGATTTTTAAAATTGTTTAAAAATGTTTAAAAATATATTTTTTGTCTTTTAATTTTTAATTATAATGGGTACACAATTGTGCATATTAGTAGGGTACATGTGTTTTGATAGAGACATACAATGTCAATTAATCAAATCATGGTAATTGGGGTATCCATAACCTCAGACATTTATCATGTCTTTGTGATAGGAACATTCCAATTCCACTGTTTCAGTTATTTTAAAGTATACTCTTACTTATTGTTAATTATAGTCACTTTGTTGTGCTATTGAATATTGTTCATTCTATCTAGCTATCATGTTGAGGTAAGTCCTTCTATACCCAGTTTTTGGAGAGCTTTTATCATGAAGTGATGTTGAATTTTATTGAATTCTTTTTCAGCATCAATTGAAATGATCATATGGTTTTTGTCCTCGGTTCTGTTGATATGATATATCACATTGATTGATTTCCATGTGATGGGCGCCCTCCTTGCGTCCCTGGGATGAATCTCACTTGATCATGATCAATAATCTTTTTAACGTATTCTTGAATTCAGTTTGCAGTATTTTGTTGATAATTTTTGCATCTATGTTCATCAGAGATATGGGCCTATAGTTTTCTTTTTTTGTTGTGTCTTTGTTTGGTTTTGGTATCAGGGTGATACGGGCCTCATAGAATGAGTTTGGGAGAATTCCCTCCTCCTTGATTTTTTTACAATAGTTTAAGTAGGATTGATATTAGTTCTTTGAATGTTTAGTAGAAGTAAGTCAGCAGTGAAGCTATCGGGTCCTGGGGTTTTCTTTGATAGGAGACTTCTTACTATTGCTTCTGTCTTGTTACTTTTTATTGGTTTATTCAGGTTTTGGATTTCTTCCTGGTTCAATCTCAGTAGGTTGTATGTGTCTGGGAATTTATTCATTTCTTCTACGTTTTCCAATTTATTGGCATATGGTTGCTCATAGCAGTCTCTGATGATCCTTTGGATTTCTGTGGTATTAGTTGCAATGTCTCTGTTTTCATCTCTGATTTTATTTGGGTCTTCTGTCATTTTTTGGCTTAAAGATGTGTCAATTTTGTTTATCTTTTCAAAAAACCAACTTTTTATTTTGTTGATCTTTTGTATTTTTTTGTTTTGATTTCATTTATTTTTGCTCTGATCTTTATTATTTATTTTCTTCTACTAATTTTTTTGTTTGGTTTTCTCTTGTTATTCTAGTTCTTTGAGATGCATCATTAGATTATTTGAAGCTTTTCTACTTTTTTGATGTAGGCACTTATTGCTATAAACTTTCTTCTTATTATTGCTTTTGCGTATCCCATAGATTTTGATATGTAGTGTTTTCATTTTCATTTGTTTCAAGACATTTTTTAATTTCTTTCTTAATCTTTTCACTGACCCACTGGTCATTCAGGAACATATTGTTTAATTTCCATGTGTTTGTATAGTTTCCAATGTCCTCTCTTACTGATTTCCAGTTTTGCTCCATTGTGATTAGAGAAAATCCCTGATATGATTTCAATATTTTTGAATGTTTTAAAGACTTTTTTTGTGGCCTAACATGTGATCTATCTTTGAAAATGATCCATGTGCTGAGAAGAATGTGTATTCTGCAGCTGTTATATGAAATGTTCTGTAAATGTCTATTAGATCCACTAAGTCTATAGTGCAGATTAAGTCCAATGTTTCATTGTTGATTTTCTGTCTGATGATCTGTCCAGTGCTGAAAGTGGAGTGTTGAGGTCTCCAATGATCACCGTATTGTGGTCTATCTCTCTCTTTAGCTCCGATAACATTTGCTTTATATATCTGGGTGCTCCAGTGTTGGGTGCATAAATATTTAGAATTGTTATATCCGCTTTCTGCATTGTCCCCTTTATGATTATCTAATGACCTTCTTTGTCTCTGTTTACAGTTTTCGTCTTGAAATCTATTTGAACTAATAGAAGTATAGCTACTCTTGCTCTTTTTTGGTATCCGTTTGTCTGGAATATCTTATTCCATCCCTTTATTTTCAGACTGTGTGTGTCTTTATAGGTGAGATGAGTTTCTTGTAGACAAAATATTATTAGGTCATGTTTTTTTAATCTATCCAGCCACTCTTTGTCTTTTGATTGGAGAGTTTAGTCCATTCACATTCAATACTATTATTGATACGTAAGGTCTTAGTACTGCCACGTTGTCATTTGATTTCTGGTTGTTTTGTGGTCCTTTATGTTTTCCTTCCTTTCTGTCTTCCTTTGTTAAAGGTGATTTTCTCTGGTGGTGTGCTTTAATTTCTTGCTTTTTACTTTTTGCATACATGCTTTTTGTCAGAATCATTAAGAGGAAGAAATGCTGTTAGTCTAATCACAATTGATCCAAAACTGACAAAAACAAAAAATCTAAAAAGTATCAAGAAGACTAGTTGAAATATAGCTTTTACATTCACTATTATTAACAGAGAAACTCACTTTGACTGTATTTTGTCCCTCCAGATGTTAGTTAATGATCATACTAAGTCATCATGATTAGCAAAGCATTTGAAATGTTCATTTCATCTGTATCACATTTCTTTGAATTTCTATTTATGTATACAATTTATGTAACACATTTGTGTACTTATATAATTTATAACTTTATATTTTTAAAAGTGCATCATTTTTTTTTCTGATAGAGGTGCTTAAGCAAAGCATATGCAGGTTCCTTCCTCAAAGAGTACAATATGCATAATGAGCAGCAGAGTGTATTTCAGGTTGACCACTTATATTTGAATAGATACGGAAGTGATGATGTGTTAATTGTGCATATATTACAGAATAAATCAACCTTCCTTGAATGGAAGGCTTGAATCAGGAGTATATGAAAGTGGGCTGACTCATCCAAGACAAAAACCACAGTGAGATATAACAATATTTACCCACTAGAATGGCTCAAATTAAAAAGACTGACCATACCAAGGGTTGGCAGTCAGGTGAAGTAACTGGAAATATAATATATTGCTAATTGGTAGGTCAAATAATAACAATCACTTTATAAAACAGTTGGGCAGTTTCTTAAAAAGTTAGACACGCACCTATCATATGACTCAGCATTTCATTCCTAGGTTTTTACCCAAGAGAGATGAAATCATATGTCCACGCAAAGACTCGTGCATGAATTTTCATAGCAGTTTCGTTTGTAACAGCCAACAGCTGGACACAATCCAAATATCCTTCAGCAGGTGAAGTTAAATCTACTAAACCTTAAGGGGCTTAGCTGTGTCTAGTATTTAATTTGAAATATGTATCAGAAAAATACACATTTTCATAAAGTGAAGTGTAGCTTTACTTGTTGAGCTTTGTCTGCTTTCTCCTTGTGCTGAAATGATTGATTTGGCAACAGACTTCCAACAGTCGTGGCGGCTACCGAGGGCCAGAGAAGAGGCTTGTTGTCCTGCTAGATCTAGGTGCACCACCGAGACCAAAGATCGATGATAAAATGCGTGAGTGCATCTTGTTACACGAGAGAAAGACAAATGAGGGCAGGGTAGAGGAAACCTAACCACAGGCGCTTCCTGATCAACTAAGGGAAGCTGTGAATTGGAATTTCTTCTTCAGTGAAAGAATATACAAATAGCTTAACTGCCTCCAAAATAGCAGGGACTTTTTAATAAGTGGGTGCTCATTTTTTTCTTTCAAAAACAGCTCATTTCTAAGGTATCTTATAAAGGAATAAACCCTTTGCCATTATTGAAGAGTTCCTTTTCTTTTGGCTTTTTTAAAAAATCATGTCTATGAAGAATACTGGAGAGAAAGAGACAGTGGAGTAGAAGTTTCTCCATTAACCCTGTTTCTTTGGTCTCAATCTCCACCCAGGTCAGTGCAGTGCCCCGGCATGGCTTCCATTTGCCAAGCCTACCAAACTAACCGATGCATCTGAGTTTCCTGTTGGGACATCTTTGAAGTATGAATGCCGCCCTGGCTATTATGGAAGACCGTTTTCTATCACCTGCCTACAAACCTTGGTCTGGACAGATGCTAAGGACAGATGTAGACGTAAGTAACTCCGGACTGGGAACTCCCTTGTGTCAGTTAAATATCTGTAAGATGTCATTCAATTTGTTCAAATTTTGGACCTGAGACACATATAACAATAAATTTGCCCCCAGAACAGTGCAGGTGAGAGCTATTCTTATAGATCATATCTTCTTACTGCGTTGACTTCCTGGCACCTTCATTACAAGTTCATTTCATGAGAAACAACCATCACGAGGCATGACTGAGGGAAAATCCCTATTCTTTAGGGCTCTCCCATTTTCATGACTAAAATTAAGTAATGAATAACTCAGACAAGAAAGAGAAGTAGAATGGAAAACTGGGAGAAGAGACAATCTCAGGCTTTGATCTCTTTGAATTACACTGGTTGAATTACAGAGTATAACATTTTGGTGATAAAGTCTACATTTTTCTGGGAGGTATAATATGACTATGAAATAGATCTGGATGGGGAGTTTTTTTGAAAGTGGTGCTCGGTAGGCAGCTGACCCTGAGGCAGTCTGGTGAGGTTTCTCAAGGTGGCAAAATCTGTCAAATCACCAGAACTGCATATGCTCTTCAGTAAGCTACAGGCAGGTTGGGACTTTATCTACCAAAAAATGTTCTGATTACTCTACTTGGCTCCAAAATTCTGTTTCTTTCTCATAGGTAGATCATGTAACAGTCCTCCAGATCCTGCAAATGGCATGGTGCATGTGATCACAGACATCCAGTTTGGATCCACAATCAATTTTTCTTGTAATAAAGGGTGAGTTGGAAGAAACATCTCTTGGTTCAAGAACTCTAGGACAGGCTGGGTGCGGTGGCTCATGCCTGTAATCCTATCACTCTGGATGGCCGAGGCAGAAGGATTGCTTTAGGTCAGGAGTTTGAGACCAGCCTGAGCAAGAGCAAGACCTCGTCTCTACTAAAAATAGGAAAAAAATTAGCCAATCAACTAAAAATAGAAACAAAAAAAATTAGCCGGGCATGGTGGCTCACACCTGTAGTCCCAGCTACTCGGGAGTCTGAGGCAGAAGGATCACTTGGGCCCAGGAGTTTGAGGTTGCCGTGAGCTAGACTGATGCCACGGCACTCACTCTAGCCTGGGCAACAAAGTGAGACTCTGCCTTCAAAAAAAAAAGAATTCTAGGATGGTAATACTACTTTCCAGTCACATCTCAGAAAGAACAACTAGGCTATTACCACCTACTTTTAAAAGGCTTGGACATAGTCGTGTAAGTCCTGATTGAAATGAACAAAGGTATGATATGATTAGGGGGAAAATCTGTATCCTTGCTGGAAACCAGGGCAGTGAATATAAGCAAAGTGTGGCATTCACTGGGAGGGAAGAAAGAAAATGGTGGAAAAGTGTGGTCAAACACACAAATAGCCCTAACCCAGAGTAAACATTGCTAGAAGAAAGGGAAGGCCACGGAGCAGTTGTGTTAGAGAATAAATCTTAATGTTAAATCTCTGTCAGTTTGCTAGGGCTGTCATAACAAAGTACCTCAAAATGGCGGTCTTAAAACAAAAGAAATTTATTATCTCAAAATTCTGGAAACTAGAAATCCAAAATCAAGGTGTTAGCAGGACCATGCTTTCTCCAAAGCTCCTAATGGAGAATCCTTCCTTACCTCTTTCAGCTATGGTAGCCCCAGGCCTTCCTTGGCATGTGGCACATAACTCTAATTTCTGTCTCTGTTGTCACCTGGCCATCTTCCTTCTGTGTCTGCGTCTTCACATGGTGTTCTCCTCTCTGTGCTTGTCTAGATCCAAAGTTTTCTCTTTTTATAAGGACATTAGTCATGTTGGATTTGGGCCCATCCTAATGACCTCACCTTAAGTGATCACATCTGCAATGCTCTATTTCCAAATAAGATCACATTCACAGAGACTGGGGGTTAGGATTTCAACATACACTTTTGGGAAAGTGATTCAATCCATAACAGAGCCCTCTTTGAAAATATCAAGCATTTGACATTCCTTATTGATCAGTCAATAAGGAAACAACAGTCTTGAGCAATACTCTATACCAAATGTATACAGAACATTCTACCCAAGAGCAGCAGAATACACATGCTTTTCAAGTTCACATGGAATATTCTCTAGAATAGATCATACGTTAGGCCACAAATTCTTCTTAATGGATCAAGAAAATTAAAATCTGATATCAAGCACCTTTTCCAACCACAATGGTATGAAACTAGAAATCAATAACAGGAGGAAAATTAGAAAATTCACAACATTGTGGAAATTAAACAACACATTCCTGAACAACCAATGGGTCAAAGGAGAAACCAAAAGAGAAGTCCAAAATATTTTGAGACAAATGAAAATAGAAATACGACATACCAAAGCTTATGAAATGTTGCAAACATAGTTCTAAGAGGAAAGTTTATAGCAATGGACACCTACATTAAGAAAGAAGAAAGTTCTCAAGAAACAACATAATTTTACACCTCAAGAAACTAGAAAAAGAAGAACAGACTCAGCTCAAAGTCAACAGAAGGAAGAAAATAATAAGTAGTAGAGCATAAATAAATGAAATAGAGACTAGAAAAACACTAGAAAAGATCGATGAAACTAAAAGATGTTTTTTAGAAAAGATTCACAAAATTGACAAACTGTTAGCTAAACTAAGCAAAAGGAGAGAAGACTCAAATAAATAAAATTATAAATGAAAGAGGAGACATTATAACTGATACTACAGAAATACAAAGGCTTGTAAGAGACTACTATGAACACTTATACACCAACAAATTGGATAGCCTAGAAGAAATGGATAAATTCTTAGAAACACATAATTTTCCAAGACTTAATCATGAAGAAATAGAAAATTTGAACAGACTAATAATTAATTAGAAGATCGAATCAGCAATCAAAGAAATGTATACGTGTGAAAAGTTCCCTGCACTCGGGAAGCTTACGATATCTTTTTGAAAAATGAAGCTTGTAGGAAATAACTATGATTGACCTAGATTTATATAAAAGTGTGTCATAAGGTAATAAAGAAGATAAATAAGAATAAATAAAGAAGATAAATCCCATCCTGTTGGGAAGGCAGGAAGAAGAAAGTAAAGAATGCCCAAGAAGAATGGGAAATTTTGGAAAGGGACATATAGTGCTTTGACGAGTGGAAAATGTCCTTCTGAATTCTCCGGGATTGTAATCTCTGGGAAGTGGCAATTCGAGCAGGTGGATGACCTGCGTGTTTAGGATATAACATTCCTCGTTTTATGCCTCTAGATTCCATCTTGTCGGTTCCTCCTCTGCTGCATGCGTCATCTCAGGCAACACCGTCACTTGGGATAATGAAACACCTACTTGTCAGAGTGAGTTGAAATATTCCTTTCTATTACTTTTACCAATAAATTCTAATCTTCTCTGGAATTATAAAGATTTTAATCAAATTCCTTTTATGCAGTCTGTCCTTCTGACAGCTGAAGACAGCTATAATGTTTTCAAAATTCCTATGAGGACAGCCAGGCGCAGTTGGTTATGCCTGTAATCCTAGCACTCTGGGAGGCTGAGGTGGGAGGATCGCTTGAGGTCAGGAGTTCAAGATCAGTCTGAGCAAGAGCCAGACCCCATCTCTACTAAAAATAGAAAAAATTAGCCAGACGTGGTGACTCGTGCGTGTAGTCCCAGCTACTCGGGAGGCTGAGGCAGGAGGATTGCTTGAGCCCAGGAGTTTGAGGTTGCTGTGAACTATGGTGACACCACTGCACTCCAGCCTGGGCAACACAGAGAGACTCTGTCTCTAAAAGAAAAAAGAAAAAAAGAAAGAAAATGGAAAAGAGTAGAGGAAATCTCTATAACTCTACAACAATGATTAAAATGAAAGGAATGTGTATTTTATTAATAAGTGCATGTGTTTAGAGGAAATAATATAAGTAAGAAAGGCAGAACACATATTAATATGCCCACCTAAGTTACAACTTTGTGAAAACTTACCTACATAGCAAAGATTAAAAGCAAATACTGAGAAGGGCATAGTGGCACCCAGGAGCTTGAGACAAGCCTGAGCAACATAGCAAGACCCCGTCTCAAAAAAGAAAGAAAGAAAAGAATGAATGTAAAAATAGTTACAGTTTAGTGACTTGTTAGATTTTTCTCATTTAGTATTTAAATTCGCTGTCATTTACCTTGTTTTCCATTTTCGCAGAAATTCCCTGTGAGCCGCCCCCAGCCATCGCCAATGGGGAGTTGATCACATATGGAGAATATTTTGAGTACGGAATGGTGGTGACCTATCGCTGCAAACGTGGGAAGCGAGGGGAAAATGTGTTTGACCTTGTGGGTGAGGCCTCCATA
>CAUYSK010029050.1:0-25532 GCA_963575035.1 Avahi laniger | reverse complement strand
CTAATAAAAAGCAGCCCTATTGGAACACATTCTACTAAGCGAAGTATCCCAAGAATGGAAAAACAAGCACCACATGTACTCACCATCAAATTGATATTAACGGATCAACACATAAGTGCATATATAAGAATAACATCTATTAGATATTGGGCAGGGGGGAGGGGGGAGGAGGGAGGAGGGGACGGGTATATGCATACACAAAGAGTGCAATGCGCACCACACAATAGGATGGACATATTTGAAACCTGGACTGAGGGGGGGGGGCAAGGGCAACACACGTAACCTAAACATCTGTACCCCCACATTATGCTGAAATTAAAAAAGAGAGAAAAAAAGAGAGGAAAAAAAAGAGAGAAAAAAAAAGAGAAAAAAAAAAGAGAAAAAAAAAAAAGAGGGAAAAAAAAAAGCAGCCCGAGAGAAGAACGTGGTGAATCGCACATTTAGAGCAGCAGTTTTCCAATTTGATGAATTCACTGGCATACAATTAAGATTTTTTTTCATTAAGGAAATATTTGAATTTGTAACTGTAATTACTGGTTATTTGATGATATTGCTAGTATTTTCTAAGCAACCAATAAAACAGTGATTAATATGATTATAGTCAACTATTTTTGTTATATCTTCTAGGCAAAATAAATTCTTGCATTGTTAGCATTGTTATTGATTTTACACATACTTGCTTATTAGGTATGTGAACTGACTAGCATCCAGGGATAATAACATCTTTATTTTCATCCATATATTCATTCATTCCACAAATATTATCGAGTTGTTGTTTCCAGACACTGTACTTGGGAAATAATAGTTGTTGGCTGGTGGATATATTTTGAAAATAGATTCACCAGAATTCCCTGACACACTGAATGTAGGTTGTGAGAGAAAAAAAGAGTCAAGAATGGCTTCAAAATGTTTTTCCTGAGAAAAATTATCCTACAGATTTATAAGAACAAATTTAAAAAGAAAAATTGATTTGAGTAGAAAAGAGGTACTATAAATCTAATTTAATAAGGGTCACAAAGCAGAACCATCCACCATGGGACACAAGCATTAGAACTTCGGGAAAACCCCAGAAGATTCCCACACAAATAAAAATAAGTAGCTAGAAAATAATCAAATGAAGAATAAAAATCATATTTACAATTAGTATGAAAACTAAAAAGAAAGTGATAGAAACAATAGGGGTATGATTAGCTAAGAGAAAACTTCACAAGTTGGGAAAGATATAGTAAGATAAAACAACTCTACAGTCAATGAAAGAAAGATCATACAGTACTGTTTCACGTACATTGAAGCCTATGTGCATTAATGATGTCAGATATGAAGCAAAGTGTATTCAAAATCTGGTGGTTCAGCTATATGCACAGCTACAGAGCAGAAGCAGTGAGAATGATAGAGGAGTTCCATTGGGAATGAAAAGTCAGTATAATGGAAGAAAGAAATACAAAGAGATGGACTTTGTATCCCATGATAAGAAGCATGAACTATGCAATAATATCTGGATGTGATCTGTTGTGCATGTGGTGGGAGATGGATATCAATGAGGTAATCATTTTGATTTCCTACTTTCTTCCAAAAACAATTTAAAGACTCTTTATTTTTCCCATTAATACAGAAGACTGGACCTATAAGGAGAATGGATACATATGATAGAGTAACATTTGTTGAATATTAACTGATGTTTGATTGCTGAACTTGCCTTCTTTGTTCCTCCCGTCTTCCATCATTTCATTTAATTAAACAATTTTTGTTTCCAAAAGATTAAAGCCCTTTAAAAATTCAGATTTCTAGCATAATTTACATGTTTTGGAGAGTGAGATTTGAGGATGGTATGTTTTTTCTCTGAAGCAGTGTTTTTCATCTGGGGGCAATTTGCCCCCCAGGGAACTTTGGCAAAATTTGAAGACATTTTTGAATGTCATCAGGAAGATGGGGTAGAGTGGTGCTATTGGGATCTAGTGGGTAGATTCCAGGAGTGCTGGTAAGGATCCTACAATACACACAACGGCTTCCCTTCACTGCCAACAAAGAATTAACCATCCCAAAATGTCAAAGTGCCAAGGTGGACAAACCTTGCTCTAGAGGGATGGGAGAACACTCTCATAGTTGTGTGGGAAGACAGAGGCATTGGGGGAATAACGAGAGTAGAGGCAGTGGCAGATTATGAAGGAAGGAATTCTATCTCCCTGATGGAGCCCTGGAAGTTGGCAGGATGTCCAGTTTCACAGGTTGACACCTCAAGGCATAGCATGACCACAGTAAAGAAAGAATGAGCAGAAATGGAGTTCCAGTATGTCAGGGAAGCTGTAGAATGAGCTCATTTCAGAGCACAGAAAAAGGGAGAGAGGTAACTGGAGCTGTGTGTGCTACACAAAGGACAGGGAGGGACATCTTAGCAACGAGCCTGAAGAGAGGATTCAGACAGGACCAGGAGATGCCATTTAATCCACCAGTTCTGCCACCAAGCTGTGGCTGAGTTGGTTATAGAAAGCTCATATCTAGAAGAAAACAAACTCTGTGGTATGGCTAAGGAGGGCTTTGTTCAACAACAGAGCAAATTGTGTCCCAAGAAGCCAATGAAGTTTATCACAGCATTTTGCATTAAGAAAAACTTTCATAGAAATAAATTTAAAACAATTCAATTTTAGATAATTACATTTGCGCAAGGGCCATTGCTGTGCATGCCAAATGTTAACATTTCTAAAGCTAAACTTAAATATAATGGATTAGAGAATAGGGGTATTCTTCACTTTTCCCAAGTACATTGTTTTTAAAATGAGGCTATTGATGGATTAAAAGTTTAGATGTAGTTTGTTGCTGTTGTTATTTTGTTTTGTTCTGGTTTAGTTTGGTTTTTGTTTGTTTTAAAACCTAGACATTCTAAATCAAATGGCCGGGATTGAAAATACTAAAGGAAGGCCATTATGCAGATTTGCAGCCATTCATTATTATTCCTCCATGAAGATTTCTGACAGAGTTTGGAGGAGGGATGGCAGCAGAATAGAAGCTGTCTGTCTGAATCGTTTGGCCTCCTTAGAATTTATATGATGGCTTGGTACATATATTAATGTCATATAGCTCTTTGAAAGCCTGCACTATTTAAATTTTTTTAAATATCAAATTCATCAAAAGTGAGAAGGCATACCTTTATAGTATAACTAAATTTCTAAGCACTAAGTATGTGTTAGCCTTTGTACTAGGACTTTGCATGTGTTACCTCATTTACGTTTTTATAAGCATTATCACATTAATGACCATAAATAAATAATGGGCAGGAATATACATTCATTATAATATTTCAGCATATAAGCATCTGACAAATTTTCATTTTTCACAACTGGGGCTTCTGATATGTTAAGCATGTGTTCTCGTAGATTCTGTCTTAAAATTAATGAATAGATAAACTTTCTATCCTAGATTCATAAGATAGATATCTTCCAGTGAGTTGTACTTGTTCTATCATGACACAATTTCCCACCATTTGTTAAACTTGCTCTTCGTTTAATAAGAATGCTTAGATTAAGTTTGTTTTATAAATTCTTGCTTCAAAATATAGTTTTCAAGAAAATATGATTTGGCAAATAAGCATATTAAAAGATGATTGCCATCATACACCATCAGGGAACTGCAAATGAAAACAATAAGATACTACTACACACATGCTAGAATGGGAAAAATCAAAACCACTGACACCACCAAATGCTGGCAAGGATGTTGAACAGGAGCTTTCATTCATTCCTGATGGGAATGCAAAATGGTATAGACACTTTGAAAGATAGTTTGGCAGTTTCTTACAAACCTAAACATATTCTTACCATATGATCCAGTGATTGTGCTCCTTCCTAGGTATTGATCCAAATGAGTTGAAAATTTATGTCCACGTAAAAACCAGGATATGTATGTAAGCAATAGCTTTATTTATAATTGCCAAAACTTGGAAGCAACCAACATATCCCTCAATATGTGAATGAATTAAAAAAACTATGGTACATTCAGAGAATGGAATGTTATTAATATTAGAGCTGAAAATAACTGGACTATCAAGCCTTGAAAAGACAAGAAGGAAACTTAAATGCATATTGTGAAGTGAAAGAAGCCAATCTGAAAAGGCTACACACTGTACGACTGCAACTATATGGTATCCTGGAAAAAGCACAACTATGAAGACAGTAAAAAGATCTGTGGCGGCCAAGGATTCCTGGGCAGATAGGGAAAAATAAACATATGATCACAGAGGACTTTTAGGACAGTGAAACTATTCTATATAATACTGTAATAGTGGATATATGACATTATACATTTATACATTTATCAAAACTTACAGAAGACAGAAAGGAAACTCTAATGTAAACTATAGACTTTAGTTAATAATATATCAATATTGACTCATCAACAAATGTGCAATCTGTTGATGCATTTACTTATGGGGAAACTGTGTGTGTGTGTGTGTGTGTGTGTGTGTGTGTGTGTGTGTGTGTGTGTGTAGAGCACTGTTGGTGGTAAGGGAGTATTTCAGAACTCTGTACTTTCTACTCAATTTTATCTATAAACCTAAAAGTGCTCAAAAATTATCTATTAATTTTAAAAATAAAGTTCTTGTGTAAATAAATGTGTTTTGAAAAACCTGATTATATCTTCAATCATTTCAAGGCATTTTAAAGTTATTTTTCCATAGGTAATTGTAGTTAAATTAAACTCAACATTTAATGCTTTCACCTAGAATTTCCAATAGGGAAACCTCATTGCTTGACAGTACCTAGTTTCAAGTTTCACTGAAGGACAAACTTTCTCTAAACTGCTGAATACAAGGTCTGATATCCTTTCACCCTAGTATTCACAGCCTCCTGGAGTTCATAGGGAACATGATAAATTTTATTATATCTGTGAAGTCAAGACAAAGTAATGAGTAGCGTGGTGTTTCTGCTTTTCTTCCTAATTCAGAGATACCAGGTTGGCTGCTTGAAATTGGTCGTGGTGGAGTATTTTACACCATGAACATCAGCAAATGCTATAAATCAATTCCTTTTTGTTTTAGAAAGCAGGCTTACTAGCTCACCTTTGATCAATTATATAGCCTTCAACTCTAAATAAAAATGTCTATTCTCATGGTAATCAATAATACCTGAGGACAGTCACTCAATTAGACTCCAATTAGCCTATTATAGGCTATGTTTTAACAAAAGAAATGATATTAGCTTTATAAAGAACATGACAGTGGATGCAATGCTCACTAAGAGTCAGGTGATGGATTTTAAGATGTTCTAGAAGAATTTAAATGCACAAAGTCATGTTTTGTTGAGAATAACACCCAAATCAAATAATTCAAACTGAGAAAACCAGCAAATATAAAACGACAAAACTATTTAAAGGAATATGCTTTGGAAGAAATTTTGTCTATATTGACTTTTTATGATGACAATAATGTAAAAATCACAAAGCAGAATAATAACACTGGATAATACAACAGAATTAGGTTCACATGGCTTTCAAATATTGGTATATGTGGAATACCTCTATCACATATTCAACTCAGTATGAAAATGAAACTATACCAGAAAATTCCAAAACACCACTAGAAAAATATTTACTGTATAAAATTCAGCAAATAGCTGACATTCTCTCCTTCACATGCAAAAGTAACCACCAATTCCTTATGGGTAGTATTTGACCTTTATTTTTTGTTCAGGTAATAATGGCCTTGGTGATTCCTCCTCAGGATCTCACGACCAATTCAGTTGGAACTCAGTAGTTTACTTCGTTTAGGGCTGTGGTTTGTGCAGTTATGGATAAAATATTTCATGTAAAAAACTAATATAACAATTGGCAATTTAAAATAATTAAATTTCCAATAATACCATGTCATATTTATCATGTATTCAAATTTATACAACCCTGAAAGTGAACCTAAAATTCTACAACTCAGACTTACCATATTAATTATACCCAAAGTCAATGCTCAGCACAATTTTATTCTTAGTATTTATTTATTTTATTAGTCTTTTCATGACTATAGTTCAGTTTCTAATTTCTTAAGTTGAATATGTCTATACCAGTCACTAGTCTAGATTATACTTATCAACTCCAAAATCTTGGTGAAATACACATAAAATTATTTTTCACTCATGCTGTACATTCAATGTTGATTGACAGACATTATGTGCTCATATTTATTATACTGTGATATAATAAGAAATATATATTTGGTCTTCATGACTGGATCTTGGCACAGAGTTCCTACAACCCTTGTAACTTCCTGAGGAAAAGGAGTAATGGAAGCATCTTTTGTTATAGTATTTGGTCTTAGTCCCAGGTTTGAAATACAAGGGCTTCTAAGACCCTTCAAATCTTGAGAGTGATAAAGGTATCTTTTTGTATGCTCATGAGATAAGCGGTAGCTAGGGACCCCTAGATAACTTCTGGGTAAAAGCTGGCCATCAGAAAGACCAAGCCATGATTAGAGGGTTGGAAAGTTCAGCCCAATCCCCTGATCTTTCTAGAGGGAAAAGAAATTGGAAATTGAATTAATCACCAATAGTCAATAATCTAATTAATCATGTCTACTGGACCCTCATAAAAACCCTGGACCATGGGGTACAGAGGGCATCTGGGCTGGTGAAAATATCAAGATATTGGGAGGTGGTGTGCCCAGACAGGGCCTGGAAGGTCCACATGAACCCTTCCTCCCTCATACCTTACCCTATGCATACTTCCATTTGGCTGTTCCTATGTCATTGATAATTAACCAGTAATAATAAGTAAAGTGACTTCCTGAGTTCTGTAAGCCATTATAGAAAATTATCAAATTCAAGGAGGGGATCATAAGATTTATGGCCAACCTGTTCAGAAATATAAGAAGCCTGGGACTTGTAATTGGCATCTGAAGTGAGGACAAATCTGTGGGAGTGAGCCCTTAACTTGTGGGATGTGATGCTACTTCCAGGTTGATAGTGGCAGAACTGAATTGGATTGTATGACATTCAGGTTGGTGTGGGGGGGAAAAAAAACACATATTTGGTGTCAAACGTATTGTAAGAACCAAGCTTGGTTTAAAAACCAAGCTGAGAAATGCTTTGTCTTGACACACATTTCCACAATCATTATAGCAGTAGAAAGGGGATAGGGTATCTCAGAAACTAGCACTTAAAATTTCTGCCCAAACATGATACACTGAATTGTGATTTTTTTTTTAAATGTACAAAAGATTTAATTACTAATAAGCTAAATTAATAAGGAAATCTAGTTGCATCATAGGATATAAGGTCAATATACAAATATCATTGTACTTTTATATACTAACAACATATAACAGGAAAATAACATGAATTCCATACCCAATAGCATCAGAAAACATATCAGGAATAAATTTAATTTAAAAAAGCAACTTCTCTATACAGAAAATGGCAAAAAATTAAAACAGAAAAAATTAAAATTAAAAAATTAAAGACAGAATAGAAGATAACCTAGAATTTTTTTTTCTAAACAAAATTTTTAATTCTTAAAATTCATTGTCTCCAGAAACTCATTGAGCTATACCTAATTTCAAGGAGCAAGAAAGTAAAATCCTACCATGTGCCCAGAAGGGTGTAAATGTCAGAAATATTTAGTAAAAAGCACTAATGATTTTCACAGTTTAATTAATCTTTCCTAGTGATTCTTGTTTTAAAATATACACTATAAATTGTCTTACAGGTACCATTTTAGACATTCCCCATCCATTTTATTTACAGTGGCACTGCTGCCATTCAGTTCCAAACATTATCATGACCATTTTCCTTTTTGACCTTATTAAGAAGTTTGTTTATAATGTTTTATTTATTCTTTTTTATTTTAATTTTCAAACATATGAGAAATTCAGGGCTGTTTTTTGGTAACTGGTTTCTAATTTTATCACATTTTGATCATAGATGGTATTTCATGGGAATTTGTATATATATGCTTTGCAGCCTAGTACAAAATATGATTTTATACATACCCTTTGTGAACAAGGAAAAAAGTGTGTGTACCTTTGCAGTGCTGAGTTTTAAATAAGTGTATTAATTGTATTATTAGTTTACTTTAGCATTACTAATATTTGAATATATTATCTAATTTTATCATAAAATGAAATTAAAATTTACTATGTAATTTTGAATATGTTCATTTCTATCAACTTTGGCTTTATATTTTTATCCCATGTTAATATGAACTAGAGAATAATTATGGCTATAGCTTCTTGGTTAATTTTTATTTTAGCATTAATTGATTAATTTTTATTTTGGTCTTAAAATACAGGTATACTTTTCTTATATTATTTTGGCTGTGCTTTTATTTCATGGTTATTTTTTATCTCTTTCAACTTTCTAAGTTATTCAACCAAATCATTTTAACCACAATGAAGGGAAATATCCTAGAAAAATATAAATTAGCAAAAGGTATATCTCAAACACCACAAAGAAGAATATTTTAATGCAACCTGAAAGCATCGGTTTGTCTTCAGGGAAGTTTAATCTGTTCAACATTTTGATAATATTTATAAACTTAGATATATATTTAATACTTTATCTGGTGTTTCCCATTGACCATGTGATTTCTTTGAATTTTCTTTTTAAAAAATTTTTCTTTTCTTCCTTTTTGTACAAATTTATTTCTTTGGGAGTTATATATTCTATTTCCATCATTTTTAAAAATTTTATATGTATACCTGGCTTAACTGTATCTGAAATAAATCAATATATATGGGTTTTTAGATTTCTTAAAAGTCTCAGAATTTATTAGATATTATATGTACATCTTATTTTTAAACTGTTCTAGGTAGCCAGTTGTCTTATTTACCAAAATACTAACAGATTTCTTTGGTCATTTTTCTTGCTCCTTCCATCTCACTTTTTTTTCTTACTGAAGTTTGTTCTTTGGTAGTTCTTTCAGTGATGGTATAGTGGTAGGAAATTGTTTTAGTCTTTTTTTCTGTTTTTTTAATGTTTTTTTTCATAATGTTTGCTTTTGCCATAATGTTCGAAGGATAGCTTAGCTGTGTTTACAGTTATTCTTGGGTGAACAGACATCTCCTCCCTTGTGCTTCAGTGAAATTAATATTAATCTATTATTTATGGACATTCAATATTATTGATGAGATGTTGGCTCTCAGAATAATTTTTGTACATTTTATGTTGTCTTTTTATGTGTAGCTTTTAAGATTATTTTCCACATTTGATAGTTTCAGAACAGTATATCTGGACTCAGATTTGTTTTTCTCTTGTTCAGGACCTCTTCTATTCCTTCTGGAAACTGAGAATTTCTTTATCCAGTTCTGAAAATTTTCCATCAAGTACATATTGAAATAACAATTCTCTTCCTTTTTCTCCATTCTGTACTGACAGACATACAACGACAGCTCCTATGCTTCTCACTTTATCCTCCAATGTTTCTTTTTTTCTTCCTTTTTCTTTTATTTATTTTTTTAATTTCAGAATATCATGGAGTACAAACATTTTGGTTACATATAATGCCTTTGCCTCACCCAAGTCAGAGCTACAAGCATGCCCTTCCCCCATACAATGCACTCTGCACCCATTAGTTGTGAGTTTACCACCCCCCACCACCCCTCACCTGTCCAGCACCCAATGAATATTACTTCCATGTGAGCACATTACTGTTGGTCAGTTAGTACCAATTTGATGGCAAGTACATGTAGTGCTTATTTTTCCATTTTTGTGATACTTCACTTCAAAGGATGGGCTCCAACTGTATCCAGGATAATATAAAAGTTGCTAGTTGACCATTGTTTTTGTGGTTGAGTAGTATTCCATAGTATACATATACCACATTTTATTAATCCACTCGTGTATTGATGGGCACTTGGGTTGTTTCCACATCTTTGAAATCATGAATTGTGCTTCCATAAACATTCAAGTGAAGATGTCTTTATTATAGTATGTCTTTTTTTTCCTTTGAGTAGATGCCTAGCAGTGGGATTGCTGGATCAAATGGTATTTCTATTTTGAGTTCTTTGAAATGTCTCCAAATTACTTTCCACAGGGGTTTTTACTAATTTGCAGTCCCACCAGCAGTGTAAGAATGTTCCTATCTCTCCACATTCACACCAGCATTTGTTGTTTTGGGACTTTTTGATAAAGGCCATTCTCACTGGAGTTAGGTGATATTTCATTGTGGTTTTGATTTGCATTTCCCTGATGATTGGAGATGTTGAGTACTTTTTTATATGTTTGCTGGCCATTATTCTGTCTTCTTTTGAAAAGTTTCTGTTCATGTCCTTTGCCCACTTTTTGATGGGGTTGTTTGTTTTTTTCTTGTTAATTTTCTTAAGTTTTATATAGATTCTCATCAGCCCTTTATCAGATGTGTAGCATGCAAATATTTTCTCCCATTCTGTAGGTTGTCTATTTGCTCTAATGGTAGTTTCCTTGGCTGTGCAGAAGATTTTTAATTTGATCATGTCCCATTTACTTATTTTTGTTGCTACTGTGATTGCCTTTGAGGGTTTCTTCATAAATTCTTTGCCTAGGCCAATGTCTATAATAGAGTTTTTCCAACATTTTCTTCTAGAATTCTTAAAGTTTCATGCCTTAGGTTTAAGTCTGTCATCCATCATGAGTTGACTTTTGTGACAGAGGAGAGGTATTTGGACCAAACAGATAGCAAACAGATGTCCTCTAGACTTGCCTCCTATTCTGTGTAACCAGTGGTTAAATGAATTTATAATTTGGTGCCACATTTGCTTAAACTGGATAGAGTCCCCTCTTCATCCAGAGGGAATATATTCTTCTATGCATTTGTTATTTCAGTGCCACAGTCCACTATTTAATTATGAAATATAATTAACCATATAATCTAATTCCTACTCACTCCCACCTCAATGTTGGGAGGCAAGCTTCTTTTCAAATCAAACTTACAATTGACAGATATTTCCCAATACTGGGATATATTATTTACATCACTCTACCCCTAGGGTAGTTGTAATCCTATTGTATTAATTCTTATTTCATATTATAATTTTTATTAACATTTATCACAAAATTAATTAATTCTTTATGTAACCTGTTTTTTAATATCATCCTTTTCTCCTAGGCTATGATCTCCAGGACAATCTAGACCCTAAATCTGTTATCATTGTTATAATTCCAGTGCTTAATGCAGTCTCATTTGGTGAATGAATGAGAAGAAAATATAAAAATGGTAAACTACAAATTAACTCATTTTATTATCTACAAGTATATTTTGTGATTAGCCAATATTACACACTATTGAAAAAACAGAATTATGAAATGCATTGCTTAATTTACTATGATAATATAGTTAATTATAGTATAGTGGAATCTTTCTGAGATCTCACAGGGAAAATTGTCCTCTTGGCTATCAACCTTAGTCATAGATGTTCTCTTTCTGAATTACTGAACTTTTATCATAAGGACTTTATTTATCATAAACCTGATTGTGTTTTCCTCTTTGCTTTGACTTCTAGAAAACATAAAAATGAAATTTTGCCCTACAGTGAAAAATGTACACTCTTTCTGGTATATTTTGTATACTCATTTTATTCCTACATTTATCTTATCTATTCTTTGTTCTTTTATCCTCTGTTCTGGATTTCTGTACCACCTTATTTTAGTTTTTGTTATCTATGTAATCTTAAAAATCATTAACGCAATTAATGTTACAGAATTTTCTTTCTAATGAGATAGGTATAAATAAAATAATAGAAAAAATACTCAAATGATCATAGCTCTTTTTAATGGCTTTTGAAAAATTAAGTCATGTAAGGATGCAGGTGATAAAACATTCACAAGAAAAATAGTTCCAAGAAGAACAGAGGTTGGGAACAATCATTAACCCTACAAAAATGAGGTAAATGTCAAATCCCCACTGTTTTTAAACTGCCATTAAAAACTAAATAAAGATAACAAGTGAAGGGAGAAAATTGAGAAGGATCTAATTTAATTCAGTTTCCGAAGACACAGAGCTCTGGCTTACAGGAAAATAACTTAAAAGAATGGGCACAGGGTTAACATTATTTGATTTTGGTTTTTAGCTCACATATTTAAAGATGTAGGCTAAAGATATAGCTAGTCTACTATTTTTTCAATAAGTAATCTTTCCCAATAATGTAATATTTTCAGACTAAATATTAGTTTGAAAAGATGTACTGAGATGATGGGAAAATGCTAAGGAGTTTTAAATGAATTAAGGAAGCTGCAGGCTCTGCCTATCTTTTTAAAAAGTAAGTACAAGTTATCAAGATAAAAAACAATAATAAAAACAATAGCTTTAAACTAAAATTGCTTTTCCCAGCATGTTCTGATTTCTTCAAATTCAAATTTTCTTTTTTAAAAACTCTCATTTACAAAACGATATAAAAGTGCTTCAGCAAAGCCCATGAAAATTCTTATCATTTGTTAATTATCTCATGTGTTAAATATTTTTGATAACCTAATAGTTGAAAGGCATTTCTTTAAATCCTGCATATACAGAAGTGAACAAAGCTGACCAAAATTTTCCTGTCTTTACAAACATACCTTTTACTAGACAGTAAATAAATTATATAGGTAAAATAAATGTTATTTAACTTATCGATAATTGCCAAGGAGAAAAGTAAAGTAGGGAAGCAGAATAAGACACCTATCTTTGAGAAGTATGTGCAGCATTAGAGATGAAAGGCCTTCCTGTGAAGTTGACATTTGAGCTGAAATTTCCATAAGAGAACGCTATGGGTATCTGAGAGAAAAGCATTTCAGCAAAGGGAATAGCAAGTGCAAAGACCTCAGGACAGAAGCTGGCCTGGTTTGTTCAAGTAGCAGTTAAGAGACTAATTGGAATAGGGTTAACTAAGAGGAAAGTTATTAAGATATGAGATTGGTTAGAATTATGCCTGTGATGTTCCAGGGCATGATGTTATTATATAATTGGAGCTTTCATTTGAACAAATTGGGATACTATAAAAATACACTGAACTATTCATACTCTCATATCCCATTCTTAGCTGGAAACATATAATTGTATAAGGACTAATTTTCTAGTATTGGAAATAGATAATCATGATGTCACCATGAATCTTAGTATTTATTTAAAAGTTAACATTAAAAGTTAACATTTTGGATAGAAGATACCAACATTGCTCACTGTAATTGATTATGTGACTTCTCTAGAAAATGCTCAATGCATGAGAACATGGGGGTTGGGGGAGCAGAGCGTGTAAAAAAATACACTCAAGACCCAAGGTAGAGTAACCTGTGGTTGGATCTATGAGTTCAATTTAATGGATTGACTAACAAATATTAATATCATTTATTTCATTGAAATATTAGCCATAAAAACTATATCATAACTCTATGGGATTAGAAAAAGCTTGTCTGTATTCACAGTAACTTTTGTAGAAGCTATTGTCTAACAAAAAAGGTAACCGTTAAAGAGAACATAGGTATAATTTATTTCAACTTTTACCAAAACTATACCTAATTCCAATCATATATTTACTTACTCAATGATGCTTTTCAAACATAAATTTTACTGTTTACATGTTTGAAGTCATGATCAAATGAATGAGACTGCATAATGCAACAACTGCAACTAGAAACTTATTTTCTTTTTCTGGAATAAAGCTAAGAAACACAACAAAGGAAACACATGGGTTAAATAGTTGCTTTTTCTATCAGTAGGGAATATATGTTTACCTATGTATTTCTTAGCCTCTAGAAAATATATTATTACAATCAAAATACCATGAAATATTATTTAACAAAAAATACATATTTTCTCCTCTTAGAATTTTGCTTAATATGAAGGTGAAATAGATATAAAGGATGGAAAAGATAAGATCATTTATTGTTAGTGAAATATTCTCCAAAGGATTTAATGAAGGCTGAGTGTACATTCTGTTGTAATCCACAACTATCCTTTTCTATAGCAGGTCTATTTGGAAGATGACTTAAGATATGAAAGTATTTGAAAATGATACTTTAAAAAGTACAGAATATGGATCATTTGATGATAAATGAAATGAATGAAATAAGAACCTAGCTAAAGGACCACACACATATTTTTGGGCTGAATGTGCTGCAGAATCAGAGGATCACCGGAAGGTGGGAGTGATTTATACAGCTACATTCGAAATGAATTCTTCAGAGAACAAATTCACTTATTACCTTTGGTTAAGGGATTATTGTTCTAGGAGCCTAATTACTACTTCTGAGGCACTTGATTGTGACTGGTTGTTGAAAAGCCTTCCTTATAGAAATTAACTTCTACAAGTTTAATTTTGATTCCAAGTCTATCTTTCCACTCTTTTAAGCACCTTTCTTTTCAAAAATAAGGGATATTCACTTATGAATATCACACCATCATTTTTCTGTATTCTTTCAAGATATCTCATGCTGGACAAGTTATTTTTGGATGGTTATATTTCTTGTGCTCCTAATTTTTACTTTGTGCTACTTTCTCCTTTGGTTTGGTTTTTTTGCTCCTCAACCACTGTTAAAAATCTGCCAGTTTAAAATACATGCTACTGTGTTTGTATAAGAAAAGCATATAAGCCCTTTGACCTGTTTATACCAAAACAAGAAAACATTGCCTGAAATTACCAAATGCAGAATAATAATCCTAACTTTAATAAAAATGAGGACGCTGATAGCTACTATCCAAGATGTATCCAAGAAATACCTGCTTTTAGAAGTAAGTGGGTCCTCTGGGATAAATGCCACCAATTGTGAAATCTTCACAAATGAGCCTCAGATTTAGTCTGTGAATTCAGAGTTGATATTTATTAAGCCAACAGAGCTGAGGCAACAAGGCCAAAGATCTGAGAAGCAATCATTTCTTATGTTAAATATACATAGGAGTCATGAGTTAGGAGATTACCATAAGAATCTATTGTTTTCTAAACTAGGGACAGATGACCTTTTGATCAAATTCAATATCTTTAATTTCTAGAGTAAACTCTTAATAATTCACATTTCATACTCGATTTTGAGAATCATTAAGTTGAGTCTTTATAGATTCATTTCAGCCTAACCAACCATACAAAGAATATGTAACCGCTCCAGTCTCTCTCCTCATTAAGGAGCAACAGTCTACATAACTTGACTCACTTCTTTTCATTTGAGGATATAAGTGATACCTCTTGTTGGACTTCAGAAGTCATAGTTATGGGCAGCTGCCTTTTCTTTTTCACAGCTGATTTATTCATTTCCTAAAACGCTTATGGAGAACTTACTAGAGAATGGGTATGCAGTAAATACTAAAAATTAAACAACTCCAATTTTTAAGCATATAGTCTGTGCTCCTCTCCATCCTAGATACATTATTATTTTCAATTCTTATAACTAGGCTTTATGTATATATTATCATTGCCAGCATACAGATGGGAAAAGAAGTGAGCCTGTGCCTATACACTCAGATTAAATAATAGGACAATTTCTGGGTTTGTCTGTGAGGGTGGAATTGGGCCTAACATGAGTGGGCATCATCCAAACCCTTGAGAGCGAGGACAGAACAAAAAGGTGAAGGAAGGGAAATTTGCTTTTGTTTGAGTTGAGACATCCATGTTCTCCTGCCCTTGGATATAGGTGCTCTTGGTTCTCAGGCCTTTGATGTGAGACTAAATTATTAGTTTTCCTAGTTCTCCAGCTTGCAGACAGCAGATCTTCGGACTTCTCAGTTCCCATGATTGCATGAGTCAACTCCTATAATTTCTTTCTCTCTTGGAAGAGAGATTATATACACACACACACACACACACACACACACACACACACATATACTATTCTCTGATTGGTTCTGTTTCTCTGTAGAACCTTTACTAATACATCCAGATTATCTCACTTACTCAGAGTTATTAGGCTTCAGTTCTTTTACATATAAATTTGAGCAATATAATGATTTAATGTGTAATGTTTCTTTAATCTGAGGTACTTAAATATTTAAATCTTTACTATTGTTTCTATTTTGGGTTCTTCCAAGAAAACCTGTGATTCCGATGTGTGTTCCAAATTTGAAAACATGTTTAAGATGTCACTATATGTCTCTAGGTCACTAAGATTCTCCTCCTTCTTCTTATAAGTTCAAAATTTTACCTTTCACATTTAGATGTTTGTCTGAAGTCCACCTTTCCATGCGAGTTAGGTAGAGATTCAGATTTATTGTTCTCATAGACAATTTTTGAAATTCTATGATTAAGTATTCCTTCCTTTTTTATTAATTCATTGGTCATTTTCATCATATATTAAATTATATATATACAAGAGTCTGTCTCTGTGCTCAATATGGTATTGCATTCGTCTGTTTGTTTCTCCTTTGTGGGTAAAACTAATGTTTCTTTGTTTGTTGTAACTATGACTCTGGAAAGTCAATTATTCTTTCTTTCGTCCTCATTTTTAAAGCTTACTTAGTATTTGCAGACCTTTATCCTGCATAATTTTTAGAAAATATTTATTAGATCTTTCAAAAATTCAAATGAATTTTTGATAAAGATTGCTTCAAATTAGATAAAAGAAAACTGACATATTTATGATATTATGCTATTCAATGTGAGAACATGGGATATTTTGAAATCTATTCTCATTATCTTTCATGTCCTTTATTAGATTTTTAAGTTTTCTCCATAGTCTCATAATTATGAATTTTCTTCCTCAATAGGTTTTCAACATCTTATTTTCTTTCACATTTTATAATTGCTGATATGTTGAGTTTTATAGATGAGTTTTATAATACAACAAAAATGGAAACTCAAATTTACCAATGTTTGGGAAACACCCTTGAATCCACACAAGCTTTGAAGCTTGTTAGCTTGCCTGGGGTACCATATTCACTTTATTTTCATTTTCTTGGTTTGCCTTTTTTGTTTGCTTAATATTAATAATATTCTTTTTATACTTTACACAGGATTATTTTATGCTTTATTATCCTATATTTTTAGTTGTTTTCAATGATGTCTTTCAGGATGACTAATTCACCAAATGCCTGAAATGAAAGTCTGGAAAGTCCCTCTATAGGTTTTGTTGAATTCCACTTTCTGTTTATTTAGTTTCTTATTTCATACATTTCTCTTCCTTTTTGATTATTATTGTTTATTTTTATTTTCTTTTACCCCGGCTTTGTGAATTAAATAGTAGCCTGATTGATTTTCAATTTTTTAAAATAAATGCATTAAAATCTGAAAATTTTATCTAAATAAAAGTTTACCACAAGCCTCAGATTATAATGTATTATTTTATTTGTACTTTATTTCAAGATAATCAAAATATTTATGTTTCCTGCATAATTTCAATTTTTAAATTTCTAATATAAGTATATTGTGTCTAGAGATTATGGTCTAATTATAGTAGTTCTTTTGGTTTAAAAACTTTCTTTGAGCTAATAAGCAGTAAATTTGTTAAAATGATCACTTATGATTATTCTGGGAAAAATGGTTCTATGTTTTAATTACATACTGTGTACAGAACATTGTTTCAGCATGAAAACTCATTATTTAGCAAGACAATGACTAAGACTTCAATGAGATTATATTCTAGTGAGGGAGAAAGACTAATAAGTAAATAAGCCATCTACAAGCAAGGAAGAGAGGCCTTGCCAGATACCAACCCTAAGAGCACTTTAATCTTGGACTTCTAACCTCCAGAACTGTGACAAAATAAATTTCTACTGTTTGTCACCCAGTTTGTGGTAGATTGTTATGGCAGCCTGAGCAGACCAATAGAGAAATGAACCTGTGGGGAAGTACATATGGGAGATAATTGTGAGTGACTACTCCTGTTAAATTTATTGCTACTGTGAATACACAGTGATAGAAATATTAAAAATGTATCAACCAACAGGAATGGCTAAAATAAAACAGATGGAAATCACCAAAGCTTGACAAGAATTTGGAGCAACAGAAACTGTAATACACTGCAATGAGAATATTATTGGTACCACATTAGAAAACTGTCAGTATCTACTGAAGCTTGAATATGTGCATTTGCTCTGATCCTGCAATTCATATCTAGTTACAAATCTCAGAAAAATGAGTGCAGATTCAGCAAAGACATGTATAAGAGAGCCAACAGAAGCTTTATTTGTAATAGCTACAACTAGGAAAATAAAAACCAAATGTACTCTGTCAGTAGAATGGATAAATAATTACACAACAATAATATAATAGAATTCTATGCATCAACGAGAATGAGTTATTCACAACTGCATACAGTAGTAACATGGAAACATCGCAAACATAATTTTTAACTAAAGAAGTGAGATGCAGAAGAGCATATTCCCTATTAGCACATTAATATAAAAAACAGAAACAAGTAAAATTGTTACAAGTTAGGAAAAGATGCATAGAGTTGCAGTTACTGGAAGGGGGCCTGAGATATGGCTTTTGGGAGCTAGTATTGCTCCATTTCTTGACGAGAACTTGTCACATGAGTGTATTGTGAAAAATTCATCCAACACTTATGATATATAAACTCTTCTGTGGATACATTATTCTATAGTGAAATGTTTAAAAATATCAATTATGATCTAAAACAAATTTACATAATACTAGAATGGCAGAGTCGGGGTAAAACACAAAATGAGAACAAGTAAAGAAGATTGTTCTGTCTGAGAGCAATGCATAGATATTATTAATAATAAGGTAAAGATTCTGATAGGAATAAGGAATAAGTAAACATAAATATGTCTTAAGAATTAAGGGTGAGCAAAAGAGAATAAAAACAGAATGTCTTTGGAAAATAATACAAGAAAATTCCATTTATCTAATAGAAATTGTAGGCGAAGAAAGAACAAGAAAAACATATCCTGTTGTCTTCAAATAGACTTGGCTAAACATTCTTTTTCCTTTATATATTAATAATTTTTGTTTTGTTTTACTTCATGAGCTGGAATTTCCAGTACAATGTTAATATAGTAGAAGTGTACATTCTTTTTTCCTCTCCAATCTTAGATGGAAATTTTTCATCTAAGGAAAAACCTATGGTTTTATATAGGTATTTTTAATAGATAACCATATTAATTGTAGACGTTTCCTTCCATTTTTAATTTGTTGAGCATTTTTATCATGAAATAGTATTGTGTTTCTCTTTTATTCTATTAATATGGTGAAATACATTGATCTATTTTCAAATATTAAACTAACTTTGCATTCATAGGATAAATGCCACTTGGTCATAGTGTATTACTGTTTTTATACTAGATTGCTATTATTTTGTTGACGACATTTCCATCATTGTCATGAAGGATATTTGCCCATATTGTTTCTTTCTATAAAGTTTGTAAGATTTGTGGTATCATGGTCATGCTTGTCACATAAAACCAAATTAAAACACTCATTTCATCTTTATTTTCTTAGAGAGTAAGCGTAAGACTGGTATAGTGTCTATCTTAAATGTTTAATAGAATTTACTAGTGAAACTATGTAGTATTCTTCACAAAAATATTCTTTTTAGTTTCTTGAGTTAGTTTGGTCAATTTTGTTTTTCAAGGAAAGTGTGCATTTGATCCTTAATTATAACTCATAAAGTTATTCAAAATACTCCCTTTTCAAACTTCAAATGTATAATCCCCATTTTTGTTATATCTCTTCTTTCATTCTTGACTTTCTATTTTTCCTTTTGTTTCTTTATTATTTAGGTTATTAAGTATAAAATGTCTGATTTACTTAAATACTAAGTTTGGCAGTTGATATCTCTGACATTTCATTTTGACACTTCTTGTTTTATTTTTATTGTAAAGGTACATCCTCATTCTTTCAAATGCCCAATTTGGCTTGTGATTATCTTTCAATTTTTTTTTAGATCCATTTTTGTGATACCATAGATAAGTCGAATATGAGTTCCGTCATGGAACCAATGCAGCAAAGACAGCTCGAAACAAGAGTTCGGGAAGGATGTGGCTAATGAATGCACAGTACATCAATGGTTTGAGAAGTCCCACTGTGGTGATTTTAATCTTGAAAATGAGCCACGTGAGCAACCTGAGGCCCAGGTGGATAATAATGAGCTGAAAGCTTTAGTGAAAGTGAATCCATCCCAACCTACACCTGAATTAGCAGCAAGGTTTAATGTTACTATTCCAACAATATTGGACCATTTGAAACAAATAGGCAAGGTAAAGAAGCCGGATAGATGGGTTCTGCATGAATTAAAAGAGCATCAGAAGAGAAATCGTGTCAAAGCTTTTCTTTGCTGTCACGACATAAAGGTGAACCATTTCTACACTGTATTGCTATATGTGATGAAAAGTGATTCTTTTTTACAATTGCAAGCATTTGGCACAATGGTTGGATAAAGATGAAGTGCCAAAACACAGTCCAAAACTGAATATTCATCAAAAAAAGCTAATGGTGTCTGTTTGGTTGTCCAGTGCAGATATTATCCACTATAACTTCATGAAACCTGGTCAATCAATTACAGCAGACATCTGCTGCATCCAATTGGATGAAATGATGAGTAGCTTACAGTGAAGCAGCCAAGATAGGTCAACAGAGGCAAGTCAATTCTCTTGCAAGACAACGCTTGACCACATGTCGCACACATGACACTGTTCAAACTACAGAAGCTGCACTTGGAAACTCCCTGTCATCCACTGTAGTCACCAGACCTTGCACCAACTACCCCTTCTTCCAGGCTTTGGATCACTTCTTGCAAAGAAAAATATTCAATTTTCATCCAGCTGTTGAAAACACCTTTCACAATTTCATTGTCTCTTGTTTTCCAGGCTTCTTTTTTGCTGGCAGAAACAAGCTACTGTGAAGATGGCAAACCTAGGTATATAGTTCAGGTGCATACTTTGATTAATTGTACTGCTTCTTGTGTGAGATATGATACCTACACTTTTGATTCAAAATCAGACATTTCATATTTAATGATCTAAATAACATGTTAATGTTTTAGACATATTAATATTTTCAAAGAATAAACTTTTGGCCTTGTTAGTGTTGTCTATAATTTGTTTTCTTATATTGATTTCTAGATAAATTTTTAGTATTTTCATCCTTCTACTTATTTTGGATTTAATTTGTTCTTATTTCTCAGTTCTTAAGGTAATAAATTAGGTAATTTATTTTAACCATTTCTTCTCTTATAATATAGGCTTTTAAACTATGAATTTCTCTTTAAACACCATCAGCCGTATCTCACAAATGCAGATAAACTGTGCTTCCATTATCTTTCAGTTTGAGTGTTTTATTTCCCTTGTGATTTTATTTTTGACTCTTGAGTTATTTAATAGTGAAATTTCTAAATATTTAATGATTTTCTAAATATCTTCTTTTTGATTTCTAGTTTACTTTTGCTGCAAAAAGAGAACATACTCTCAGAGTTCGATATTTTAAAATATACCTAGATGTATTATGGCCATTATGTTATAGTCTATCTTGGTCAGTATTTCATATGCATTGAGGGGATGTGAATTTTTAATAATTGAGTTAGATGTAATATTATTTAAATATTATTGAGGTTCAATGGTAGATCTTTTTTATGCTTAATGGTATTTTTTGTCTATTTGTTCTATCTGAAAGAAGGCAGTTAAAAATCACTGAGAGAGGATCCCGAATCAAGTTGTCAAATTGTCTATTTCTTCCTTTAAATCTATCAGATTGCGCTTTATGAATTTTCAAGCTGTTACTAGAGGCATACATACTAATATTACAATACCTTTATGATGAAGTACTTCATTTAGCATTGCTCTTATAGTATTTCTTGTCTGGAAATCTATTTTGTCTGATACTAACATAGCCACACCAGACCTCTCATGTGTATCGTTTGTCACGTATCTTTTCATCCTTTTATTTTCAACCCATTTGTGTCTTTATATTTAAACTTTGCTTTTTACATGTAGCACATAAATAGCTCTTGCTTTTATCCAATGTGAAACCTCGGACTTAAATTGTTATCAATTAGGTATATCTCATTTTTTTTTAAATTGTTAGTGGTGGCTCCATGGATAATTCTAAACATCTTTATCAATGTCTTTTAGACTCAATACATAGTGTTCAATTTCACACTTCATACCCCAAATTTTTACACTTCCTTGTCCACTGTTCCAAATTCTCAGTTCATTTTTGACAAGTCATAGACCTCATATCATCCTTCATAACTCTATTACCCTTACAACAGGATTATGTTCTTTACTTATTCATTTTCATTTTTTGTGTTAATCTTGCTTCTCTCTCTATCTATCTATCTATATATATATATATATATCAACTGTATTTTATATTGTTATTATTTTTGGTTTACACAGTAATCTTTTAAGCAAATAATGAAAAGAAAAATATTAATACAGTCTTTAATATTTAAAGTTATCATTAGTTATCATTTCTTCTTGAAGATCCAGGTTTCCATTTGATGATATTTCCTTTAGCCAGAAGAATCTTCTTTAGCATTATTGTAGAGTAGGTACATGGGTGACAAATTCCTTAAACTTTTAAACAATGGAAAATATTTTTATTTCAGCTACATTTTTGAGCAATACTTTTGCTAGGTAAAACATTTTAATTTCCAGCAAATTATGTGTATCTTTTATAATCTTCTGGTTTCATTTTTCTAATAAGAAATTAAAAGTTATTTATATCTTTATTTCTTTGTATTTATTTTCTGGCTTCCTTGGAGATTTTTTTGTGTTTGTTATTTTGTTGTTTACTTATGATATGACTTTTTCATATTCTGCTTTGGGTGTGCTATGCTTCTAATAAATATAAGTTATTGTTTTTCATTAAATTCGGGAAATCTTTAGCTATTATTTCTTCAAATATCTTTTCAGCCCCATTCTCACTCACTTTCCCTTCTGGATCTTGATTTTTTGTTTACTAGACCAATTGATATTGTTCTAGTCTCTGAGATTCTTTTTATTTTTCTTAAATTTTTGTTCCTTCTATTCTTTGGATTGGAAATTTATATTTATCTGTTTTCAAGTTCATGGACTTTCCATCCCTATCTTAAATTGAATATTAAGGCCATCTAGAAATTTATTTTTATTTCATTATTAGTAGTTTTCAGTTTTAGAAATTCTGTTTTTGCAGTTATTATTTGTCTTGTGAAAATCTCTATTTGTTCACTCATTAAGCTCATGTTTTCTTTGATCCTTGAAAAAATTGCCTTTTAATTCCTTATTATGTTTATACACTGTTTTAATGCCTGTCTGCAAAATCCTGCACCATCTCAGTATGGTTTCTATTCATAGCTTTTTTTCTTGACTATGGGCTGCTTCACATTTTCCTGTTTCTTTGCATGTCTAGAAAATTTTTATTGTATACTGATCATTGTGATAAAATATTATTAAGATCCAGGATAGTGTTTTAATTTAGAAATATTTATTTTTGTTATTGTTTGCAATTCAATTACTGGATGATAACCTTGAACTTGTGTAAATAAAATTTTACACCTTGTTGTGGTAGAGCTGGAGAAAGTCCAAATTGTTTTTCAGGCTAACTTACGAAAACTCACTCAACTGCTCAACTCTGTCACTTCTGAAGATCTCATTAGATTGATTTAGGCTTTGTTAGGGTAGGTCAACAGTTGGCCTTAATTTAGAGTGAGGTCATTTTTGTAAGGTTCAGTCTATCTTGTATAAGCTAGATGCCAGGGTTGTTACTGAGGTGTTATTAAAGTCTCCCTGTCTGGCTGGTTCAGAACTCCAATGACCACTAGCAATGCGTCATAACCAGTATGAAGTGTTGCTTCATATCCAGTGTTCTTCTCTCATCCCTATGATGGCCATTCTCTGTTAAGCCTCAGGATGAACAACCAAAGACTCATGGGGAGCCCCCATACTGATTTACAAGCCCTATCCATTCTACAATTTCTAGCGTCTTATTCTTCTAAGTCCAGTGACTTCAGATAATCTGGAGAATAAAATTAAGTTTGCACACCTAAGTAGGTCAGATAATCCCATTCTTTAATATTCATCCTCGATACTTTTACACATGCCATACTGGAATAGGCATAAGAATATTCATTGCAGAATTATTTGTTAGAGTGAGGTGTTGGAGACTATCTAGATGATCCATCATTGGGAGACTAAATAAGTATGAGGCTGGTGCAAAAGTAATTGCAGTTTTGGACCTTGAATTTTACATCATGATAACTGGGCTCAAACACATTTTTATTAATCAAAATACAAACCATTACAATCAGCACATTTTTGACAATGAGAAATAAGTTTGTTTATTCCTGTTGCGTAAAAATCCATGCTTCGGGATTTGACGAAGTCTTGGAAAGCATTTTCTGCATCCTGCTGGTTGTGGAAGCATTTTCTCTGCAAAAAATTGTTGAGATGCTTGAAGAAGTGGTGGCTGGAGAGAGGTCAGGTGAATATGGTGGATGAGGCAAAACTTGGTAGCCCAATTCATTCAACTTTTGAAGCGACATGTGGTTGGGCATTGTTGTGGAGAAGAATTGTTGATCAATGCCAGCTGCAGGCTTTGCAGTTTTCAGTGCATCTCATCAATTTGCTGAGCATACTTCCCAGATGTAATGGTTTCACCAGGATTCAGAAAGCTGTAGTAGATCGGACCACAAAACAGTGACTATGACCTTTTTTTGGTGCAAGTTTGGCTTTGGGAAGTGCTTCAGAGCTTCTTCTCAGTCCAACCACTGAGCCAATCATCACCGGTTGTCACATAAAATCCACTTTTTGTTGCAGGTCACAATCCCATCAAGAAATGGTTCATTATTGTTGTGTACAAGAACAGAAGATGACATTTCAAAACGACTATTTTTTTCAGCTCATGAGGCACCCACCTCATCAAGCTTTTTCACCTTTCCAATTTGCTTCAAATGCCAAATGACTATAGAATGGTTGACCTTGAGTTCTTTGGCAACTTCTCATGTAGCTGTCAGAAGACCAGCTTTGATGATTGCTCCCAATTGGCTGTTGTCAACTTCTGATGGCTGGCCACCACATGCTCCTCATCTTCAAGGTTCTTATCTCCTTTGCAAAACTTCTTGAACCACCACCACATTCTAAGTTCATTAGCAGTTCCTGGGCCAAATGCATTGTTGATGTTGCGAATTGTCTCTGCTGCTTTAATGACTTATTTTTACTTGAATAAGAAAATCGCTCACATTTGCTTTTTATCTAATGTCATTTCCATAGTCTAAAATAAATATAAAACAAATAGCAAGTAATAAGTCATTAGCAAAAAACATAAAGTGAGAAATGCACATTAAAATGATGTATAACATAACCACATTTAAGAATATATTCCAATAGCAACTGGCAAATTTCAACAATGCTAAAACCGCAATTACTTTTGCACCAAACTAATATCTTCATCGGCCAGCTGTCTAGAACTTTGGGAAGCCAAGATTGGAGGATCCTTTGAGCTCAGGAGATTGAAGCTGCACTGAGTTGTGATTGCCCCACTGGGCAACAGGGCAAGATCCTGTCTAAAACAAACAAACAAAAAACAAGATTTAGTTTTAAAAAGAACTATATAGAAGAGGATGGTAGCTAGAGCTGAGCAGGTGGAGGTAAGGAATTTTGTTTGTATTATTTTGTGTTTTGTTTATAATTTTTTTAAAGGATACTCTTATGCTAATAGGAAATAACCTGAAAGAAAGGAGAAG
>CAUYSK010029047.1:0-13978 GCA_963575035.1 Avahi laniger | reverse complement strand
GGATTACCATATACAGATGGTTTCATCTCTGGATTCTCAGTCCTGTTCCAGAGGTCAATGTCTCTATTTTTCTGCCAATACCAAGCTGTCTTAGTTACTACAGCCTGGTAGTACAGCTTAAAGTCCGGTAAACTGATACCTCCCGGTTTGACTGTTATTGGCATATATGATTGCCTCTGATTTGTGTGTATTGATTTTGTATCCTTAGACTTCACTGAATTTATTTATCAATTCCAGGAGTCTCTTGGTTGAATCCTTGGGGTTTTCTAGACACAATATCATATTATCAGCAAAAAGCGAGAATTTGATATCTTCTGGCCCTGTTTGGACACTCTTAATTCTTCTTTGTTGCCTAATTGCTGTAGCAAGGACTTCCAGCACTATGTTGATTAGAAGTGGTAATAATAGGCAACCTTTTCTGGTTCCAGTTCTAAGTGGGAATGCTTTCATTTTTTCCCCATCAGCATGATGTTGGCTGTGGGTTTGTCATATATGGCTTGTTTCATTTTTAGGTAAGCCCCATCTATGCCTATTTTGTTAAGCGTTCTTATCATAAAAGGATGTTGAATTTTGTCAAATGCTTTTTCTGCATCTATTGAGAGGATAATATAGTCCTTGTTTTGGTTCTATTTATGTGGTGAATTACATTTATAGATTTGCGTATGTTTAATGATCCCTGGTTCTCTGGGATGAAGGGCACTTGGTTGTGATGGATTATTTCTTGATAAGCCCCTGGATTTGGTTAGCTAGAATTTTGTTGAGAATTTTTGGATCTGTATTCATAGGGGATATTGTTCTGTAGTTTTCCTTTTTTATTGCATTCTTTCCTCATTTTGGTATCAGGGTTCTGTTGGCTTCATAAAATGTGTTGGGAGGATTCCATCCTTTTTGATGTTGTGTAATAATTTCTGCAGGATTGGCACCAGTGCTTTGTAGGTGTGTGGTAAAATTCGGGTGTGAAACCATCTGGTCTGGGACTTTTCTTTTTAGGTAGGTTTTTTAATTGCTGTTTTAATTCCAGTCCTTGATATTGGTCTGTTCAGGAATTCTATTTCTTCCTGGTTGAGAGCTGATCTGAGGCTGCTGCTGCAGGAGCAGTGGTGCCCCACGGGCAGTGTGGCGGGCAGGCCACAGCCACTTCTCAGAATTCGGCAGATTCCTATAGGAAGGGGCGCGTGAGTGTGAATGTCTGCCTTCTTTCCCTCCCAAAGAAAAGAAAACAAAAAGGTAATGAAAAGCCCACACACAGGCAGATTTCAGCAATCTCTCTCTGTTTTCTTTTCTTTTCTTTTTTTTTTCTTTTTTTTTTTTTTTTTTGAGCCTAGGGAGGCTGAGTGTTTCTAAAAATTTGTTCCATTTTCTCCACATTTTCCAGTTCGTGTGCATAAAGGTTTTTGTAGTATTGATAGATTATATCATTTATCTCCGTGGCATCAGTTTTAATTTCTCCATTTTTGTTCCTGACAGAGCTTATCAGAGATTTTTCTTTTCTGATTTTTGTTAGTCCAGCCAAAAGCATGTCAATTTTTTAATTTTTTCAAAGAACCAACTTTTTAAAATTAATATTCCATATAGTTTTCTTGTTGTCAATTTCTTTCAGTTCTGATTTGATCTTATTAATTTCACTTTTTTTGCTGGGTTTGGGGTCCGTCTGTTCTTCCTTTTCCAGCTCTTTGAGTCGATTCATTAGATTGTCTATTTGTGATCTTTTTGACTTTTGGATATAGGCATTTATGGAAATAAACTCTCCTGTCAGGACTGCTTTAACTGTGTCCCACAGATTTTGCTAACCTGTGTCTCTATTGTCATTTAGTTCAAAGAATCTTTTGATTTCCATCTTGATTTCCTCATTTTTGAAGTAATCATTGAGCAGAAGGTTCCATGACTTTGTGTAGAAATGAGAGTTTCTATTAGAGCTGATTTCTAGTTTTATTCCACTGTGGTCTGAGAACATACATGGTATAATTTCTATTTTTTAAATTTTTTGAGACATAATTTGTGTCCTAGGGTATGGTAAATCTTAGAGAATGTCCGATGAGCTGATGAGAAGAATGTATATTCAGTGGTTTTTGGGTAGAATGTTCTGTAAATGTCAGTCAGGCCCATTTGTCCTAGAGTTCTGTTTAAGTCCATTATTTGTTTGTTAATTTTTTGTTTGAAGGATCTGTCCTGTGCTGTCAGTCGGGGGGGGGGGTTGACGTTGCTGGCTATTACACTGTTGCTATTTATAAATTTGTTTAGATCAAGTAGATTTCGCTTTATGAATCTGAGTGCACCTAAGTTCGGTGCATACATACTAAGAATTGTTATGTCTTCTTGTTCAACTGTACCCTTCACCATTATATAGTGACCCTCTTTGTCTTTCATTACTTTTGTTGGTTTAAAAACTAAATTATCTGAAATCAAAAGTGCCACACCAGCCTTCTTTTGGCCTCTGTTTGCTTTAAATATTCATTTCCACCCCTTTACCTTCAGTCTAAATGAATCCTTACAGGTTATATGTATTTCCTGAAGACAGCAGATACTTTGCTTGTATTTATTTATTCATTTGGCCAGAGTATGTGTCTTGAGTGAGGAGTTCAAGCCATTCACATTTATTGAGAGAACTGATAGGTGGGGCAAATCTCTGTTCACCCTATTTGGTTGAAATCTGCTGTGTTGTTTTTCTCTTGAGCCTTTGTGGTACCTGGTCTTTGATCTTTAGTTTTTGAGTGGATTTACATTCGTGAATTTTTCTTGTGCTGATCCATGTGTAATTCTGTTTTAAGTACTTCTTAAAGGACTGATCTTGGTGAATTCCCTCAGTCTTTGCTTATCTGAGAATGTATTTATTTCTCCTTCGTATACAAAACTTAGTTTTGCAGGGTACAAGATTCTTGGCTGGGCACTATTCTGTTTTGGAAGAGTGAGAATGGGGTCCCAGTCTCTTCTTGCTTGTAAGGTTTCAGTTGAGAAATCTAGAGTTATTCTGATGGGCTTTCCTTTGTATGTTACTTGTTTCTTTCACCTTACAGCTCATAGAAGGGCCTCTTTGGTGGTTATTTTGGTTAATCTGATGACTGCATGCCATGGTATCTTCCTGTTTGCATTGAATCTTGCAGGGATCTTTTGAGCTTCTTATACCTGGATATCTAGATTTTTAGCAAGGCCTGGAGAGTTTTCCACTATTAGATCTTCAAATAGATTATCCAACTCATGCGTGTTTTCTTCTTCTTCTTCAGGTATTCCCATAACCCTCAAGTTGGGTTTCTTCACATAATCCCACATTTCTTGTAGGCTTTGTTCTTTTTTCTTATTTCTCTGCTCTATCTCTGTGAATGACTTATTTAATTGGAAGACATTGTCTTCAATCTGTGAGATTCTTTCTTCTGTTTGATGTACCCTGTTCTTGAGGCTTTCCACTGTGTTGTGTAGTTCCCTGAATAAATTCTTTATTTCCTGGATTTCAGTTTGATTTTTCTTTAATATTTCAATTTCTTTAGTGAATTTTTCTTCCAAGTTCTGGATTTTTTTTGGAGTTCCTTTGTGTTGGTTATCCATTTTTTCTTGCATATCATTGAGTTTTCTTGCAATCCATGTTTGAAATTCTTCTTCTGTCATTTTAGTGTTCTGAGTTTCATTAACATCCATTGCTAGAGAGCTGTTGTTTCTCTTTGGGGGTGTGCTTTCCTTTTGGTTCTTCATACTTCCACAGTTCTTTCACTGGTTCCTTCTCATCTGGATCAGTTGTTCCTTCTTGTCTTTAGATTTTCATTTGGATAATGACATGCCCTGTTCAGTCTCTGAGCCAGTAGGTGGTGTATGTGGGTGCAATTCAACCATATCCTTTATGATGAATCAGTAGATGCAGTAAAAGGGTGTGCAGGATGACCTCCCTGTCAGTAGGTGGCACTTCCTCGGAGGATCAAGCTGCAGTGTTGTTTTTGGGTCCTGTAACCAGTTCTTGTTCTTCTGGAGAGGCCCTCCTGTGCCTCGGGTGGTGGGTGGGGCCCTGAGACTTCCAGCTGTACCCCTATTCTCCTCCTCAGTGGGGCATATCCTGAAGTCAGTCTGGGCAGAGCTGGGTTGGGTGAGCCTGCCTTCAAGCTCCACCAAAGCTGTTAGTAGGCATCAAAGGTCTGTTCTCTGTTTCTGTACAAAGTTGCCAGGGAGAGACTGAAATGGCCTAACTCAGCTGAAAAGGCTGTGTGTGGGGAGTGGGGCTGTCTGAGACCTGCCCTTTGGCACAGGCCCCACTCCTTTCCACCATTCCCTATCCTGTGGTTTCTCCTAGGCCTCTGCCATCAGGTAGGATCTCAGGCAAATGGATCTCCCCTGGCTGTGACGTGGCCCAGGAGATTCCCTTCCCAGGATCACAGCGTGAGTTTGGTACATGGCCCTCTTTTGGGAAAAGGGTTGCCCCTCAAGCATGTTGATCTGCCCCTGAAGGTACACACTCCTCAGTAGGTTCGTTCACAAATATCCCTTCTGTGCCCCAGGGCTTGCGATTGAGACCTGGGTGTATAAGGTCTGGCCTGCAGGTCTGTCTCCTGGGCCCTGGAGATCAATCCCTGACCCTGCCACGGGGAGGAGTGCTGGTCTCAAGTCACCCACAGGGTGCCCAAGCTGGATCGGTGTCACTCCACCTCGGGATTTTACCCCCTCTCCTGGAGTCACCAGGCAGGGACCACCTGGGGTGGCTGACAGGTAGGGAGCTCACAGTCTGAGTATTCCTCGGTCTGCTGTAGGGCCCCAAAAGGAAAGATCCCTTTCCTTAGAAATGCCTCCGTGTGGTGGCTAAATTGTCTCTCTGGGCACCCACGGGTAGGGAAAGCGAAGGAGAGAATGGAGCAATATGGTGCCTACTAATGGGCTAGGTCTGCGTGCAGGGAGGTACCCCAAGGGAGCTGGGATCCTGGTGTCCTGTCCAGAAGAGGCTCACTGCTCACTGGCGGCAGCCATCTCTTGGTTGGTGTTGGCAGGTCTCTCCAACCGCTCAGGAGCCCACCAGCAGTCCAAGATGCAAGGGGGCGAAGTTATGCGCTCTATGTACCCTTGTTGCTGGTCTCCCAGCCTCTGGGGGTTAGACCCTGCTAATGCCTTTCTCCTTCCTGTTCTGCTCTGCAATGTCTTCCCATGGAGTCTCCTGTAGTTTCAGACACCCTTCCTTCCGACCCTCATCTGATCTAAGTTTGTCTGCTAGTTTATTTTTTTCACTTTCTTCTAAAATCTGTCTTTTTTGCAGAGACACTCTAGCTGGCAGCTTTTCTTGTTCACCATCTTGGGATACTTCTGTCTAGTACATTTTCTGTGCAGAAACTTTTTAAATGAATTGCCCCATTTATTTATTGGATATCATTTCATCTGACATTTTGGTTTTATTCATAAATTCTGTTTTTCAACTTTTAAAAGTATTTATTAAGCCTTGTCTCTTTGTAAATCTTTTTATTTTTTATTTTTTGGAAAGCATTTTTTTTAATTTAGAATATTATGGGGGTACCAACATTTTGGTTGCCTGTGATGCATTTTCCTCACCCAAGCCAGGGCTGCAAGTGTGTCCTTCCCCCATACAGTGTGCTCCACTTTCATTATTTGTGGGCATAGCCCCAAATACTTTGTTTTTTTTTTTTAATTTTTTTTTATTTATTTCCGCATATTATGGGGGTACAGATGTTTCTGTTACATATGTTGCCCTTGCCCCCTCTCCCTCCCTAAGTCCGAGTTTCAATTATGTCCATCATTTGGGTGGTGCACATTGCAATCTTTGTGCATGCATATACCCCTCCTCTCCTCCCTCCTTCCCCCTCCCTCCTCCCCCCGCCCAACGTCCAATAGATGTTATTCTTATCTGTGCACTTATGTGTTGATCAGTTAATACCAATTGATGATGAGTGGATTTTTAAAGAATAGGGAGAAAGTGTTAACCTGACAAAACGAGTGCTAAAGGGAACTGAGACAGTCCAAGCAGTAAGTGCTAAAGGGACTGAGACAGTCCAAGCAGTAAGTGCTAAGGCAGGGCTGTGAGGGAGACGGTGGATTCCAGGAACTGCAGGAGTGATAGGACGTGCGTAGGTCAAGGCTAAGGGGTGTGCTCGTGCCACCTCCTACAGTCACAGAGCCAACTATGCACAATTCTTCCTAATTTTTCGTCAGCGACAAAAACTGTTTCAGTGGCAGCTTGAAATTGGCTTGGTGGGGGCCTTTACACCACAGAAATTGGCAAACACTACACAGCAGAGGCTTCTCCCTGCACTGCTCCCCACCCCCACCCCACCCCTGCAAAGTTAAACATTTACCAGCACACCACGGGGTGTGAGGGAGGACCAGGAAACAACCAAGGCCAAGGCAAGAAACTCCTTGAAAATCATACTAAGGAGTGTGGGTTTTACTCTGAAACCATTGGGGAGCACTCAAATTATTTTAAGGGATGCGGTTAGACAAATGGGTTTGCTCTCAGGAAGTGCTTACTTACTCAAGCAGCACTTTGGAGACAAACAGATTAGCTAGAGGTAAGGAGGAGGCAGGCAGATCTAGTTTTATCTTATTAGCATCATTTTCAATACACTAAAAAAAAAAAAACAAACCCTGTCCGGAATGATGACATACAACTTTGTTTCTGCTTTGTGCATGTGTAGGAGAGGAGAAGTAAAGAATTTTAAGCTTTATATTTACTATGAATGAAAACCAGGTTTTATTTTAAATAAGGAATAGAAGGAGCCTGAATTAGATTGTGCTTAATTAAGAAGTCTGAGATAGGCTACATGATTCCTTGGAAATATTAAGTTTCTTGATTAAATAGGTGTTGTGAGTTGCACCCAAACCAGCAGCTGGATAAGGTGCTTAAGAAAGTCTTAAATAAGGCTGGAGCACAAGAATGAGAATGTCAACATGGGTTAATGAATGAGTGAGGTTGTGTAAACTATTACTTAATCCCAACTGAGGGTTTCCTGAGCCACTGGGGAACTGGGTTGAGGTTGATAGACAGGAATAAGGTTAGAAGGAAGCAGAGCATTAAACAGACAATAGTTCAGTTTAATTTGTGATTTACCCATAGTTCAGAGAATAAAAGGAAAGCCTTGCTAACAGCAAGAAAGGTAAAATGAAAATACGACAATGTTGTTATTAAAATAATTTTCCAGCCATTCACTGGAACAGAGATTTTATTATATTTTGGCAGAGAAAACAGAAAACTTGACTATATCTTAACTAGTTCTTGAACCTCCAGCATACAGAGTATTAAATAAGGCCCTGGGAGTTATTTATATCAGCTGGTTCCAAGGGCCAAGGGCATACAGGGAAAACTTTAATATCTAAAGATCACACAAGTGCTTAATTAATATTTACTTATGAAAATTTAGGTGTTTACTTTCCAAATATTTCATAATCCTTCGTTTTTCATGAGTTCATCTGCATTCAATTGGATTGTTATCTTATCGCCAGGGTTATAAGATATCCAATAGAGTATAGTTTACACCATGGTTACCCTACATCCCATAATATTTTGGAGTTTATTTTTCAATAAGGTAATTTCTTTTGTTAGGTGTTGTGAAGTCCTGGTGCACATTTTTTCTGTCATCTATAACTGTGCCACAAATAGTGAACTCTAAATTTTCAATACTGAGATGGTATGTTTTCCTGTGCAGAATCTGCTAAAAACAAATGGAGATGGGAGAGGAGGCATGAGGGCAATTACTGTGCCATCATGCCACAAACCCAGCCTAAAAATCTGTAATTGCTACTCATGTTTTCTTAAGCATTTGATTCTAGAAAGTATCTAGACAGAAAATCTCAGAACTAGTGATAATTCACCATAATATGATACCATTTTTTAAAGCAGGGATATATTTTAGTCCTTTTTGTACATGTCAACAACCTGTACTTTGACCTTTTGACATTAATTATATGTTTTACTTACTATTGCTAATCTACTACTTAAATATTACTAATCATTTTGCAAACACTGACTAATATCCTTAATATTGAGCCGGTAACAGAATGGATCTGGTGCTTTGTATGCCCAACTCTACGTGGAATCAATACTTTTCCTATAACTATTCTGAAAATGAGAACGAGTTTAGTTGAGAGTAAGAATCATTGCTCATTTTTTTTTCCATATTGGCTCTACATAAACTCTGTGTAATTGGTGTTTATCAAATTAGAAATACTTCTCAATTACTCTTACTAATACATTTACTGATTCTTATTTGCCATGATGTTGGAGCCACATATAAGTTTATATTTAATGAATCACCAGATAGATTATATCCTATTAGAAATTTCTCTTTTTTATTCATTTAATTCAGTTTCTTAAGCCCCAGGATCACCTAATTTGACCTTATATTCACCTCTATTATTGTACTTTAGAACATTTCCAGAGTCTTGGATGCATATTATTGAATATATGAAGAAAAATAGTCTCACTTTCCTATTATCTTTCCTGAGGTTTTATATAACCCCTATGTACACTGTACTCTTGCACACAGTCTTTTGCACTCAAGATTCTGGTCACCTTACTGGAAAACAAATACTCCTCTGCCTGTAATTACAGCCTTCAGGAAGGGGCAAGCCAGTGACCTCTGTGACTTGTAGGCACAGGAATAAGCCCTGAAGTCTCCTGTTCCCTTGGCAAACACTATTTCTTTCTTGGCCAACTGAAAGTGAACAAAGTAAACACAGAAAAAGGTGAATAATTCTTTTGATTCCTCATACACATTTTTACACCTGCATTTCAAAACTTCATGGTTTATGGAGATGACAAAAACAATGCTGTTTGTGATCTAATCATCAAAATACATTTGTAACTTTTACCAAGAACTTTTATCCAAACATCTCAGCAATTCAGATGGTCTCTGTTTACTGTATAAATACAGAGATTTCTTTTGGAAGACAAAATATTTTTAGCAAATAACACTATTGTCTATGATCTGCGAAGCATATGCTTAGGTACAAAGATGCATGACAAAGCGTCTGCCCTCTAAGAACTTAAACTTATTTAGATATTTGCATGATTAAATATATAGAGAGATAACTATGATCAAAATGAAAGAGAAAGGCAAAATGCGTCTGCAGCTAGAAATGAAGGAACATCCCTATAAATCGGAACAGTATGAAGCTGGCACTAACTGAAGAGCACACACTGTGCATTCAGTCGGTGCTCATGATATTCTTGTGAGTCCTGGGAGCACCTGCCTCTCACTTGGCCCTCCAGGCCACATGATTCTCATGAGAAGGAAGCGGTCTAAAAATGGATGTAATTGTGCAGGGTACAGTACACGGATGCAGAAAGACAATGTGATCAGGACCACCTGAGCATCACATTCCCTTGAATTCTGTTAACGTTTATAATTTTGATAGTTTCAAAAGAGCTTCTTTTGTGTGTTCTCAGATTTGTATGATTCTCTTTGTCATAGGACTATTAGTAACAGACAATCCCTTTCATCCCCAAGAGAAATAGATCCTAGTGTTCCATAGCACTGTAAGTAGGATGACTATAGTTAACAGTAATATGCTAAACAATTTCAGATATCTAGAAGGAGGATATGTGAATGTTCCCAACACAAAGAAATGATAATGTTTGAGATGATGCTAATTCCTCTGATCTGATACATTTGATACATTATATGTATCAAAACATCACTATGTACCCCATGAATATGCACAATTATTTATTTGTCAATTCAAAAAAAAAGGGAAATATTCTTTTCTGACAAATAGGGTCCCAAGTGGTGGCCACAGAAGAAAGGAAAGGGAAACAAAGAAGACAAAAGTTGGCCCGATATAAGAAATATCCATTTTCAAAGAAGCCGATTATGGTGATGGGTAGGCTATGCGAGGTAGTGAGAGTGAGCATGACCTAAATTATGTCCACAGCTTCTAGAAATCCACACATTGTCTTCTTCATAAGAGGAACCACTCAATGAAAACTAACTTAATTCATTTAGAAACCAAAGATAAGAGAATTTTAAACATACTGACAACTGTTTTTTTAAAAACAGAAAATGCTAAAAAAGTTAAATTTCCCAGCATGGTACTACTTCTTGTGATGTTTCTGTAAGTGTAAAGTGATTTGCACTAATGGCCACAACCCACTTTAAAAAGTCGGTCAAATGCAGCAGCTTGTAGTTAAGATGTAAAGCTTATGAAATAGGTAATGATTATTGGTTTAATAAACACTGGCTACGTATTTGCCCGCCTACTAAAGACATTACCACTTCTAAAATTTTAAGCTTTATGTTAAAGTTAACTTTCACCCCTTGGGGCAGCCTTTTGTGACTAAACCACCAAAGTTAGATATTCCTTCTCATTTGCATTCACAGATGTTTATTTCCCTCACAGTATGTTTTCATAAATTATCATGATTTATTTGTTTACTGATAAAACATGGTTTATTGTCATCTTCACTGGTCTATCTGCTTCATGAAGGTAAGTCACATGTCTAGCTCGTTCCCCATTATAATACCAGCAGGGTTAAAAACTCAATGAATATCTGTTGAATTTCTTGTTGCATCTTGGTTCTATGAATAAATCCTTTGCTCTACCTCTTGCTGAAAATAATGATGACAAGTTTTTGGTCATTTTATGCACAAAATAAAATGCTTAGGCTTCTAGCACTTGGCTTAAACTAATAAGATGGCAGAACAAGCACATAATGTAATTAGCTTAAGATAAATGGAAAATATTGCACATTTTATTGTCAAGATAACTTTTAGAGATATTCGTTTTTGCTATTGACTGCCACTGCATTAGTGCTTGTAATCTGCTTAGTGCATTAGCACTAAATACTATTGATTCGCTCAGACCAATTTAATCTTTGCATTTTCCTCATTTCCTGAGCATGACTTCACCTATAGTTTAGTTACTAGACTGATTGCCAGATGCAAGTGTTAATCGGACATTTTAAATTTGAAATGTCATTAGAAAATTTAATATCATACAGATTTACACTTTTCTGGTACACAGACACAAATTCCAGCTGATCACGAATACCCTATGTATCTTGAGATGACAACTCAGCAAACTTAATTTTCACAAAATCAGCTCTAGAAAAGAAAGCTTTACAAATGAAAACTGACCTTAATTCATCTCTTTCACCTGGGGCACAATTTGAAGTTTCATCTACCATTTTAATGTCCTCTGATTGATGAACATTTTGATGATTTACCCAAATAAGACAACTGAAGTCAGATTTTAGTCTGAATTCACAATGCATGTTTTTTGTTTTGTAATTATATCATTCATAAACCATTTTCCCCGACTTGTGAACATTAAGAATGGTTTACAAGCCTTTATTCTACACGAGCATGCAATTGTTAGGCATTTTGCTTTCCTCTTGTTGAGAGATTGGAGAATATTTTTGAAGCATATATGGGTAGCCACACTTCATCTGCTCCAACGTTAGCCTAGGTCTGGGGTGAAGTGCAGTAAACTGCTTCCTAAGGCAAAGTAAGGCTTTTAGACTAGGAAGTCAACACAGTTCAGCAAGTAATTCATTTGCAAATGAACCTGCCTGGAACATTTTAGTTAGAAAAAATATATAATTAGCAGACTGGAATGTATCCAGGATCCTAGAATTGCTTACCACAGTCACTATTAAAAAAAAAAAAATCAAGGCAGTTTTAACGACTTCAGGAGTAGCTGAGCCCTTGGTTTCATTTCTCTGATAAGGAGTATGTCACAGCCCTCCCTGGACGCTGGAGATGTGACTTACAGCACATACCTGCGCACTGAGTCATTCTGGACTCCGTGTACCCACTCAATTAGTATCCGTGCCAATCCATGAATAAGCAATGGCAGGGATTCCTGGTGGGTCTTTTATCCAAATTCTGACAGGTCCCCATTTTTCTTACTAGAGTGAGGAGATAATGCAGGGTGGGATGCCGCTGATAAGAGAGAGAGAAGTCTGAAGTAAGGGTGCAACACCCAAAATGTTAAATAGTGTTCTGAGCAAAAAATCCATTATTACTTAAGGGGATTCATATCCTTATCAAAATGCAGGATCCCACATGCTTCCAGAAATCCCTGATCACGTAGTATGGCAAGGAAAATATCACGTTATCAGAGCTGTGGCTCCAAAGTTTTATTAACATTTGTACTTTTCAAAAATCAACTTAAAGATGTATTTCTTTTTGCATCAACTCCTTATTCTTTGCTGTAACAATGTTACCAAATGAATCTCCATGTAGAAATCAACTAGGTAAATAAAACACAGGTCATACCACCTGCTTTGAAAGACATTAAGAAGAATGAAGAATTAATTTAAAACAGATGTGCCATAGCTAACTCTTAATTACCCACCCAAGTGGGAGACAGTATCGATCCCATCATGAATCAATATAATGCACAGGTAAAGCCTGCCTAAATTTTTGGTGACAGTTTCAGCATTAACTGCGTTCTCTTGCTGTTAGCTTATAAAAACATCACGCCTCTTTGCTTTTTCATCTTTCCTGGGGTGGGGGCACCTGTGAATGAGCCACGTAATGGTTTAAAGAGGAGTTAGCGGGAAGAAGGGGAAGAGGGAAAAGCAATTCGTGGCTCATTCTGTAATATGTTTTCTAACACCACCGGGGTGTGCCCAGTGATCTCAGAGAGTGTTACAAAATTCTGGAAAGAAATTAATTTTAAATTTCTTTTAATAAAATAATGCAATTTGCCACTTTTCACAGAATGCGTAGCATGGAGAATTCAAATAATGAAGTTAGAAAGCGGCGACTCCCTGAGCCTAAGGAGAGAATAGTTTAGAGAAGAAAAAGGAATCAAATGTGAAATTAATAAATTTCTACTTAGATTTTTTTTAAAAGTATATTGAATCCTTATACTAAAAGGATTTTCTTTCTTGAAGATTTTGCTTTGGTAGCTATTACATTTGGCATATGGCCAAGATATTTAGTGTTTGGGTTTGGAAGACTGTCTAATATTAAGAATGAAGAATCCTGAACAGCATTTTTCATATGGGATAACATTCTCTCATTTCTAAGCATAGGAAGTAAAAAACTCTATAATCTGACTTCACATTTTTCATCCCTTACACTAAATACATTCTCTGGAGAGTGCTAGATTGTTTAACTAAGGGATGCCAAACCAGCATAATTACAGGGATGTTATTTGTAACATTGATTCCACATTCACAGTTTAGCTGGTGTGGGAGATTACAGATATGTGGCCTATAAAAGTTATAAATCTTTATTTATTTTATTAAATATTACGAGACATGCCCTGAGGAGGACAGATCAATAATAGTCCTTGTGGTTTCCTGATGGAAGGCTGCAATTATTTTCTTCCATTACAACTTAAATGTAACTCAATTTTACTCATCTATCATCTTTATAATTGTAATAAAGAAACATCAGTGTATGTTTATTTTTCTGCCTATTCCTATTACTCCTTGTTTGCATCTTGTTTTGGTTTTTGTCCTCATTTAAAATTGTTCTAATCGCTTTGCTTTCTTCCTTTGATGGCTATGAGTGGTGACCCTTTAACTTTGGCACTCTGAAACGGAGATGGAAAATTACTACCTTAAGTTTCCTTTATTTTGGGAAGCAGTTGGCTACTCTTTGAATTGGAGTATAAATAATATTTTCAAACAAGGAAGCTTAGTACAAACAACCTAAGAAGCTGACTTTTTCTAAATCTGCATTGTCTACAAATTCTTGAATGTATAAAAGTAGGACTTAAAGCACATGAGCATAAAATCTTATAATGTCATGGGGAGTTAGAATTGAAGGTCAGGGAAAGGAGAACTTACACCTTCTAACTTGACCGTAGTACAATTTTGATTCAATTGTCTTTCTCTGCACCTCCAGTACCCACACCCCCTCAAACCACCACTGCTCCTCACCTATTTTTTTTTTTTTTTTTTTTTGAGACAGAGTCTCACTCTCTTGCCTGGGGCGAGTGCCGTGGCATCAGCCTAGCTCACAGCAACCTCAAACTCCTGGGCTCCAGCAATCCTACTGTCTCAGCCTCCCAAGTAGCTAGGACTACAAGCATGAGCCACCATGCC
>CAUYSK010029043.1:0-15727 GCA_963575035.1 Avahi laniger | reverse complement strand
AAAATATATAGAAAAAATTAGCCGGGCATGGTGGCACATGCCTGTAGTCCCAGCTACTCGGGAGGCTGAGGCAGGAGGATCGCTTGAGCCCAGGAGTTTGAGGTTGCTGTGAGCTAGGCTGACGCCACGGCACTCTAGCTCGGGCAACACAGTGAGACTCTGTCTCAAAAAAAAAAAAAAAACCACCTACTTCAAAATGATGTTGCTATGACAATTATGGCTCCCTGATGAAAAGGCCTCCACCAACACAGGATTTCATACTTTTTGTCCAAATGAAGGTGATGCGGGTGGAACGCTTTCCCATCTGATACAGGACGAACAGGTGTGGGCCGTTCCTACAGGCTGACCCCTCCACCCTCCAAATACTCAGACGTCACTCTTCAATGGACTCATCTTGCTGCTCCATCCACTCTTCTCTAATGGGTCACTCCCATCCGTGTGCAGCTGCTAGAGTATATACCTGCTATCTTAAAAAGTCCTCTATGTAATTGCCACAAGCCATGACCCCATCTCTCACCTCCCCTTCCAACAGCAAAACCAAGAACTGTCTACACTCCTCATCCCTACTGCTCTCCCCTCCCCTGAGCCCATTCCCACTGGGCTTTTCTCTCCCCACCACTCTAGCAGACCCCAACACCTACTGTGTCAAATCCAAAGCTCAATTCCGCCCTCACCTTACTTGCATTCTCATCAGAATTTGACAAGGCTGATCACCACTTCTTATAGCTCTTTCTTCACTTAGCTTCCAGGTGTATCTCCCACCTCACGAGCTGTCCTGTCTTATCCTGCTTTGCTGGATCCACTTCATTTCTTCCCAATCTGCGTGTCTGGGGTGACCCAAGAATGAGTCTTGGACCCTCTGCCATCTACACCATTTGCTGGGACCCACATCATCCAGTGCTTTGACTCTAAATGTCTTTTATTAGTATAACTCAAAATGTATCCTCTGCCCTAACCTCTCCTCTGACTACCAGACTCGGACATCCAAGTATTTGCTCAGGATCTCCCAGAAATGTCTGCCAGGCATCTCAATCCTAACACAGCCAAAGCAGAACCTCTTCTCTCCTCTGCACTTTCCCCTCCTTGCTCATAGCATGCCCTGAGCTCAGGCCTAGAACTACTCTGTCTATACTCACTCCCTAGGTGAGTTCATCCAGTCTCTTGTCTTTCAATACCATCCACATGCTGATGACTCCCAAATATCCATCTCTAGCCCAGACCTCTCCCCTGAACTCCAGACTTAAATTTCCTACCTTCTACACAATACTGCCACTGGTTATCTGAGAGGCATCTCAATTTTAACATGTTCCAAACTGAAGTCCTGATCCCTCCCCATTCCCATTTCCCCAAATCTATTCTCACAGACGTCCCCATCTCAGTTGATGGTAAATCCATCCTGCCAGTTGCTCAGACATAATCCTTTACACAGTTCTCTCTAACTCCACATCTAATCCATCAGCATATTCTGTAGGCTCTACCACCATCACCTGGTCAAACCACTATTCTCTCCTAGATTGTTTCCAACAGGCTCCCAATGGTCTCCTCACTTCCACCCTTGCCCCAGGATGGTCCATTCTCAGCACTGCAGCCAGTGATCTCATTAATAAGTGTTGGTCCTTAGTTCGGGAGGCCCCATGACTCCCCAGCTGAAGCAAAAAAATTCAAACTCCTACCTGCACAGACAGGTCTACGAAATCTCACAGAATGTGGACCTGACCAACTCTGATTTCATCTCCTCTTCTCAACCACTGCACACCAGCCACACAGGCTCCTTTCCCTCCTCAAACAAGTCCCCCGCCAAAGGTACTTTGCACTTTCTGCTCTCTACCTATTAGGCTCCTCCCCCAGGTGTGTAGCTCAGTCCTTCATTTCACTGAGGTCTCTCATCAAATGCCCCCCTCCAGAACCCTCTCTCCCTTATTTTTCTCCATAGTCCTTAATATCTGACACGAACATCATGTGCATCTGTTTACTGCCTATCTCCCCAGAGTCAGATATCCAGCCACCTGCCCAGACTCTGTACAGAAATAAGCTCCGTGAAAGGACTTAGTCCCATTTTGTTCATTGTTGCCACCCCAAAACCTAGTACATAACATGCCTAGCACATAACATGCACACTAGTACTTTAGGAATGAATCAATCCACTGCAAAAGGAAATCAATAACAAAAACAATTCATAACATTTAGTAAGCCCATACTGTGAGTCAGGCACAGGAACCTGTCCAGTAGGTAGATGACCAAGAAAGCAGAAATCTTTCTTACCCAGGTGCTTTCAGAATTCTAGAATCCAAAAGAAAGAACTCCCCAGGCCCATGTTTTCACATTCATTTTACAAATAAGCAAAAACTCCACAGTGAAGAGAAGACGACAGGACTGGGACTAAAAAGGCTGGAGCCCTTCTAAAAAACAGTGGCTTAGTAAAAAGGAAAAGGAAATGCATGTTTGTATTAACCAAACGTTAATTTCACACATGCTCTAATACTTTCTTCACTTTCCCTAACAGTTACAAGTAGCAGACTAACAAGATCACATAGGCCTAAACGACATTTATTCAACACTCTTCTGACAGAAGCTTCAGTTTACTTTTTTTACCAGGGAAACTGAATAATAAGCAGAATGGAAGAAGATTCTGATCCAGAATTCTGGAGAGAGCCCCAGAAGACTGCAGGAAGACTGCTCTTCGGGCAATTCTGATTTGCAACCAGATTCAGGAACCAGATGACCTTCATGGGATCCATTCAGTTCAAACCGAAGATCCTACTATTTTTAATAGAAAAGCTGTTAGGTTAGTAACACAGAAGGAGGTTTATACATTTTTTTTTCCTCTCAGATCCTTTTCCTCGTGAATATCTGCAGAGATGAAGGGGTGGAATGAGGAAGTATGTTGCTGAAAAATGTTTAACTCAAGGAACAAAAGAGGTTAAGGAAGAGGGAGAGATGTTAACAGTCTAGGACAGTTAGTAATTAGTCTAGAACAGTCTAGTAGCTACTTCTACCTCACCCGGATGTTTGTCAGAAATGGAGACCCAGGCCCAGATCTAATAAGAGATTCTGCAGGTCAGCGTCCCCAGGTGATTGGTATGTACTGGTCTGCGTCACTAGTTCTCAATGAAATATAAGGATCACCTGAAAAGTTTGTTAATTAGACGCCTGGGTCCTATCTCGAAGCAATTCTGATTTACTAGGCCCGAGATAGGGCTAAACTTTTAACAAGGTCTTCAAGCAATCCTGACATAACTGCTCCAAGGTCCACGGTTTGAGAAGCGCCAGCCGGGATATGCCTCTGCGAAGAGGTTCTCGTTCGTTAATTCACCCGCTCATCCAGCCAGGGTAAGGGCCTTCCCAGGAAGCCACACTACTGTTTTATTTCCTTCATAACACCCATCACAACTGCAAGTTATCCTGTTAGCTCGTTGTCTGTCTCCCCACCCCCATTGCAATGTAAACTCCAAGAAAGCAAAGACCACCTGCATTTTCTTACCCTGGTGGTCACCGAATACAAATTCCAATCAGAAAGCACACCCACCCCCCGAGCGCCAACGACACTCAACAATCCCCTTCCACCTCTAGCTGTATTAACAAGTGGCATCTTATAGGGCGCCTCGGCACCCAGGAGCAATTGGAAAGGTGCTGGGAGGGCAAAGGAGAACGCCATGGGCCGGGGCCCAGGGACGCAGGGACTGGGGGAGGACTTGTCGCTCCGCTCTTTCCCTCTTCCGGCCCGCAGCCCTACCGCCGGCTCGAAGGCCACCGGAGCCGGCCGCCCCTCCTCTGCCACACAGAGGTATCCCCTTCAGCCTACCAGTCGACTCCTACCTCCGACCCACGGCCCCGAGTCCTCCGAGCGCTCAGCCGTTAGGATTCAAAGGTTCTTCTTTTTAAATAGGAGTTAAACCCTCTAACCAGAGAGCTGATTGGCCTGAGCTAGAGAGCGGCTGCCTTGCGATTGGTTGCCAAAGAACCCTGCGACTGAGTCCCGTTCCGAGGTGCAGACGGCGCGCAGGCGCACTCGCTGCCTAACACCCCGGAAGTGGTGGAGTCAACGGCCCGACCGACCCGTGACAGTTTTAGAGCCTGCGGTGCTCTCCAGGATCGGGCATTTGTCCATGAGACAACAGCTCCTTGACGTCAGGGTTGTCGCATAGGAGATAAAGTCGGAGGAGGTGAACGAACCTTTTGAACGTGCCAGTAAGTAAGATGGCGAGAAGGGCAAGAGAGATTGGGACCTATCGATAGCGCAGCGCTCGGCGTGGCGCCCTGTGCGTGTGCGCAGTGAACTTGCGCTCGGAGCGGTCGATTGGGCAGAATTCGCGCCTCCATTTTTCTGGGACAGAGCGGGAGGCCGAGGGAGCCGGATTAGCTGGTAGGAGGGTTCGGGGGTACGGAGAGAGTGGCTGGTGCGGTCGGCTGGGGACTTTAGAAGACCACAGGAAGGACTGGGGCGAAGCGGGAAGAGTGGAGAGTCAGCAGAGTGGCATATGTCCAGAGCTCGTGTTTCTCTGGTTGCCAGGCTTGGCCTGCACACCCCTTCCTTTTCCTCAATGGGCCTCCCTCCCACTCGCACCCAGTCCTTAGTTCACTTCTGCATCGGGATGGTCGCGGCGCTTCTAGTGACGGGGAGTCTGTGTTCTGGCCCTGGTCCCCCTTCCAACTCCGAGTGGTCCTGGGTCAGGTTCTTGTCCTCGTGCTTTGGTGCCCTGGCCTGCAAATTGGGGATGATAATTAGGCTTTTGCTAGCTTGGCGAGTGAACGTTCTATGGGAGTTGAAGTGGGGCCTGGACCACGTTTTGAAAAATCTCTTTGTACACCCCATGATGCGCAGGCAAGAGTAAAGAGACCCGATGGAATAGTGGCAAGGAGAGTGAAAAATAGTTGCCCTCCATCCTTCTAGGTTCCTTGTCATGGAATTGTTACGAATTCAATTGACATAAGACAGATTAACTGTTAAAATAAATTACTGGAGGTTAAACAAAATGGTGCATGTAAAACATTGATCACAGTGCCTGGCATACAGAAATTATTCAAGTCACGTTAGCCGGTATTTACAGGAGAATGTCTCAACTGTTCTTCTCTGCCAAACTACCCGTCGGCGATTTTTATTCTTTATTGCTAACCCAGAATCTTTCATTTCTTATGTCTATTAAACATTGTCTGTAGGGAAAAAACAAACTTAATTATGTGTGAGAGTTCCACAAAATCTGAATCTCTTAAGAAGTGTCAGAGGATTGAAGCTTATACAGCACCCTGAGCTACTGACAGGAATAGTGGCTTGCAGTTTCTGAGGCAGTGTGGACACTAGTTTTGGAAGGGAAAGGGAGGAGATGTGTGGTGAATAAAGGTGGTTTTGTTATGCAGATAGAAATTCTCTCAGGTAATAAAAGTTGTCTCAGAGCAGCCCTCAGAAGAACAGGTGGTCATTTGTATGGGTGCTGTCAACCTCCAGTCCCCTCTCCTGAGATTTGAATTAATCTTTCGTGGTTAATAAGGATTCAGTTTGTGACAATTTAAGTTTTTTTGGAGGGTTCATCTAAAGGCAGGTAAGAGGAGCTCAGAGAAAGCCTCTGCCTGCATTCTGTTCCCCAAATGCCCTCAGTTCAAAATTATCAACATACCAAAGAATTATATTTTGGGGTGGCATTTCCTGAATTCCATCAGTGGCTGAGTTCTAGGCTCTGGAGTGGGCAGTTCTGGCAGCCACTTTAAGCTAGATGAGTTACTCAACCACAGTTTTCCTTGAGTAGGTGTCCTAACCTCTTCGAGCCTGCTTCATCTTTATCGTGTCCCAGTGTTTTCTACACAAGTGTAGACTTACGTACATTTGCTTGTGCATATACTTGAATACACTGAATGATTTTATTCCGTGAGCTAATGCTTAGAAGGTGCTTAGCATGGTATCTGGCTTGTAGGAAGTGTTTAATAAATGTTAGCTATTATAATTACCACCTATCAGTATCACACAGTGTGTAAGAACTCAGGCTCTGAGTTCACTTTTATTCTTTATTGCTGTCTCTAGACACCTGCAGCCTTTTAATATCTGTCCAGACATACATTTTTGATAATCAAATTATCCATTCATGTCCACCAATTGGAGTTCTTTTTTGCATAAACCAGATATTATCATCTATAGTTTTCTGTTTCACTTTATAAGACTGAAGGAGAACTTAGACACTTGTAAATCAATGAGTACACAGTCCTTCCAGATTTTTACATTTTTTCCCATTTTTGTTGCTGTTTTGGCCTTATCTTATTTGGCAATGTTTTATTAAGTAGTTCGCCTTTGAATCTTTCCAATGCATTCAACTTAGTTTAGTGTTCACAGTACAATAGCTTTTTTTGCCCTCCTACTTTGACTTACTGTCTAACTTATATTATTACAATAACAAGCTCAGTTGCCTTAAAACAGGTTTTAAGAATGAACCTAACAGACGTTAGTAAATATACAACTCATTAGTAAACATACAACTACTGGAAACAGTAGTCTGGACATTGACAGAATAGCAGCTGTCTTGCATATTGGAAACACCAGTCACTGTTTAATAGAAGAAATGGAAGGGTCTGGGATAGCAATAAAGAATAAAAATTACAGCTGGGTAGCTGGCAAAGAAGAAAAGTTGATGAGGGATTCTGCTGTAAATATTGGCTAGCATGACTTAAATAATTTCTGTATGCCAGGCACTGTGCTCAATGCTTTATATGCACCGTCTTGTTTAACTTCCGGTGACTTAACAGCTAAAGAACCTGAGCTCAGAGAAGTGAGGTCACTGACCAAAGATAATACAACTTGTAGAGATGGGATTTAAACCGTGCAGGATTAAGTGTGACCAAAGAGTCCTGTGTTGCTTCTGTGATTTACTGGTGCCTCTGTCCTTTACCATCCATCTGTTTTCCCTTCTTGCAGCTGGCAGGGAAATTGTCATCTTCTCGAAGATGTACAGAACCAAAGTGGGCTTGAAGGACCGCCAGCAGCTCTACAAGCTGATCATTAGCCAGCTGCTCTATGATGGCTACATCAGCATTGCTAATGGCCTCATCAATGAAATCAAGCCTCAGTCTGTTTGTGCACCCTCGGAGCAGCTCTTGCATCTCATCAAACTAGGTAGCTTGTGGGTGGTAATTCATAGGTCCCATTGCGAGGTTTTAGATTTTTTCACACAGCAGAATTTTTCAGGATTACTTTTATCTAGTTTTAGTGCCTAGTGTATACCAGTTACAGTGCTTGGATATCGAAGGGGTAAGAGAACTCCAGATTATGTAGACCTTAAGCTGGTTCTAGCCTCAGGGTCATTATATGCATTATCTGGATCACTCGGTCATTGTATCACTGACTTCCTTCAAATTTTAACTCAAATGCCATCTGAGTCTTCCTCACCCTTTCTAAAATAATCCCACCTCCCCACACTTCCGCCGTTACTCCAACACAGTGATTCCATTTCCTTGGTAACAGAATCCCTTTGAAATTTCTTTTATGGTTTGGGTTGTTCCCCACACAATCTTTACCTCCCCAAAAAAGACTGCAAGCTCAGTAAGGATCAGATGGACCTTGTCTTGTTGAACAGTAAGTATATCCCAGTGTCTACCTGGCTGATAATGGAAAGCACTCAGCAACATACCGAGTTGCCAAAAGTATTTATACCCTTGGCTTGCCAATGCCAATTGTGAGAATTTATCCTGAAATAGAATGGATAAACTGAAATGCCCAAAATATGGGATTAGCTATAGATTTTTAAATATCCATAAAATTGAATAGTATAATGATATAGATGAGTATTTAATAGCCTGGACAGATTTTTATTCTTTATGATTAAATGAACAAGTAAGTCACAACATGTTACACACTGTGGGTCTATTTTTGTTTTGAAAAATTAAACAACTGTTTGCATAGAACAAGATATGAAGAATTCATACCCAAGTTAACAGTAATTATTGATGGTAAAATTTGAGATCGTTTTTATTTTCTTGTTCATCTGTATTTCTGATTTTTCCTGTACTAATCAACATATTGGCTGTATGATGTTTGAAGTTAATTTTAAATTTAAAATGCAAATTCTTGATAAACTTTATTTAAATGTCAACATTCTTTCAAAAACATTTTGCTAAATTTAATGTTAACAACATAGCTGACTTAATGAGCTTCGAAGCTGGTACTAACAGATCTCAGCCCTAAAAATATTAAAATTTGGAATGTGAAAAAAATGGATAATTTAACTAGAGAACTGTTCTGGTTTTTTTTGTTTGTTTTGTTTTGTTTGCGTTTCTACAGTTGTAGTTAAAGTAATAAACCTTGGAGGCGGGAACCTGGGGAAATGCCTTTGTTGAAACCTAACCTCCCGCCAACCCATGTTGCCTCACGACATTGTGAGCCTTGAATAGCACAGATGGTATAAGTAATTTTGTAAAGCCTTAGGTGTCATGCAACTCTTAGAAATAGTAAGTTGACATCGATGAACATCTTTCTAGTTGAGATCCAGAACTTTGTCTTGGCCTTTTATAAAAACATTTTTTTATGCCCTTAGTTTTGATTTCTTTCAGGAATGGAAAATGATGACACTGCAGTTCAGTATGCAATCGGTCGTTCGGACACAGTTGCCCCAGGCACAGGGATTGACCTGGAATTTGATGCAGATGTCCAGACTATGTCCCCAGAGGCTTCCGAGTATGAAACATGCTATGTCACATCCCATAAAGGACCATGCCGTGTAGCTACCTATAGTAGAGATGGGCAGTTAATAGCTACTGGGTCTGCTGATGCTTCCATAAAGATACTTGACACAGAGAGGATGTTGGCCAAAAGTGCCATGCCAATAGAGGTAAAAACCCCAGGAACATACTTACTGTTTGCCTTTTGTTAATTTTTGGGAGAACAAGAGTACGTTTAAATAAGCTTTAGTTTGCCTTAGTTGTGGATTGTGTACTTGAATTCAGACAGGTTCTGTGCCTTGAGTGTCTCTTCTTGTTGGTCCAGGTCATGATGAATGAGACTGCACAACAGAACATGGAAAACCACCCAGTGATTCGAACTCTTTATGACCACGTGGATGAAGTTACATGTCTTGCTTTCCACCCAACAGAACAGATCCTGGCTTCTGGCTCAAGGGATTATACTCTTAAATTATTCGATTATTCCAAACCATCTGCAAAAAGAGCTTTCAAATACATTCAGGTTAGGAATCTTCGGAACACAGCTTTCTATTTTTTCTTAAGTACAGTGAGCTTTTGTACAACTATACTCTTTTTAAAAGTAGTGTCAGTGATCATCTTATAACAAGAGTACAGCTGATGGGTGCAAAAATATAGTTAGAATGAACAATATTTGATAGCACAGCAAAGTGACTATAATCAACAATAAGTTAGGGTATACTTTAAAATAAAAGAGTGAAATCGAAATGTTCCTAACACAAAGAAATGTTGAATGCCTGAGGTTATGGATCTCTAAATTACCCTGATTTGATTAATTCACAATGTATGCCTGTGTCAGAACATCACATGTACCATATAAAGATGATACAACTATTGCATATCCATAATAATTAAAAATTAAAAAAGAAAAGAGTACACCAACTAGGACGCATGCTGGATGGCACATGGGTTGGATTTTGTTGGCACATAGTTTACATGCTGCCACCTGCCTGCTTCCTCCGGCCAGTCAAGACTGCTTCTGGTCACAGTTCATGCCACAAGGGTTTGGAATCCATATTGCTCTTTAAAGGTTGCAGATCTCTAGTAAAAACAAAACACAATCAACTTCACTAATTATAACTTATAGAAATCAGAAAAGCTTTCAATTAAAACTATCAAGTGTTTACTGGAAAAGTGACATTTGGTACCCTATTTTGAATATGCGTTGCAGAACTATTAAATGTTTCAGTAGTGGCTTCCAACTTTCAGTAATTAAACCTAATTGTTTACTCAATGTTTGCAGCCCCGGAGCAAATTAAAGAAGCTACTCTTATGTACAAGTTGTGTTTATCTTCATTCAGTAACTGCATGAATGTGTCACAGGTTGATAACATTCCATTCTGAGTTCACTTGTAAATATTGTAGCTCACTTCTCTAGTTTTTGGAATAATCGAACCAGTAAATATATAGTTTTGGAAATCTCTGTTCAAAAGGTATTTTCATATATTTCAGAATGTACTTTTATTCCTTCTGATAACTGTGTAATATCTGACAGTTGCTTTATGGGTTCTTTGCATCAGCGAGATATTTTCCGCATTTCTTCTGAAATTAATTGTTCACCAGTTGGTCACTTATGTTAATGCTTCTGTCCTAACAGGAAGCTGAGATGTTACGCTCCATCTCTTTTCATCCTTCCGGAGACTTTATACTTGTTGGAACCCAGCATCCTACTCTTCGTCTTTATGATATCAACACCTTTCAGTGTTTTGTCTCTTGCAATCCTCAAGATCAACACACTGATGCTATATGTTCCGTTAATTACAACCCCAGTGCCAATATGTATGTAACTGGTAGCAAGGATGGCTGCATCAAATTATGGGATGGTGTTTCAAATCGATGCATCACAACTTTTGAGAAGGCACATGATGGTGCTGAAGTTTGTTCTGCCATTTTTTCCAAAAATTCTAAATACATTCTCTCAAGTGGAAAAGACTCGGTAGCTAAACTTTGGGAAATATCTACAGGACGAACACTGGTCAGATACACAGGTATGTAAGAAATTGATATTACTTAACATTTCTATAGCATTTTACAGTTTCCAGAACTCTCTTTTAGATCCTCGAGATGGAGCAATACAGTAAATCTGTGCATTGAGCAACGAAGGTGTTATCCCTCTTTTCAATAAGAGGAAACCAAGGCATAAAGAAAGGTTAAATAATTTAACCAAGGCTGCAATGAATAGGAGGCGGAGCTGGAAATAAAACCATGGTTTCTTAACTTTATTCTTACATCATACCTTAGATAATGTCTGGATTTCATGCAAGTAACATTTGAGAACCTGGTGGTTCAATTGTAGACCGATGGCCTGCCCTCTTCCCACAGGAATGTGAGAGCAATGCAGAGAAAAGCCTCAGTCAGTAGTTCTTAGTATTATATGCATTGGGGAAAGAAGGGCTGATAAAAACCTCTTTTTATAATGAGATCTGTTTAAATTTATCCTGTCACTAGTAGGGTTCAAGTGTGATTATTTGATAGTGTTGTTAAAATACTGTGAATTATTATTCTGTTCCTTGTAGCAGCGAAGACTGTTGTTGGGGAGAAAACCTCCTCTGTTGTGAGATATGTTTGTGTCATGTACTAAAGTCGCTATGACCATAACTCAGAAAATTCACAAGAAACCACTACTGTAAGGGACTCTGCTGTGTTAATAAGTTAGCATCTTAAAGAAGAAAATTGAAGAGTTGGTGACATTTGAACCACTAGGGTGCAGCATAACCTGCCTTAGGTTTGTCTCATTGTAACCAAAGTTTGCTTCCCTGCCAGCTTTCTGGCTTCTGGTGTATATAGTACAGTCATTTTTATTATAATTCTTGGTGACTTCATTGAAACACTTTCGTATGAATTTATTTTGAAAAATATTTCTTGTTAAAAAGCTGTGTGCTTATTGCAAAAAGAAGATACAGAAGTGATCAGAGTAAGCATGTGAAAGTGTCTTCCCCCTTCAGAAGTAATAATCACTATTTTAAGGAGTGTGCTGTATCTGGACAGATACCAGACTTTTGACAAAAGCTTATTATATTTATTTGTTTTATGAATGTTTTAGAATGTTTTATAGTGGTATGAGATTGATTGGCTTGTTTTAGTGGAGAATTGTAACTTGTTTTTCGAAATTAGGATTATACTGAATTTAAGTGCAAGTTATCTTTTTCCTTTTTTCTAATTCACAGGTCAAGACCCTGCCATGTTAGCACTTTAAGATTTCTATTTCCAGTTTTAATATTTAGTTAGAATTCAAAAGGTTCTTGAAATAATGAAAGAAATCATTAAAACATTAGAAATTTTGATGATAAAAATTAATTTAAAGTGCTATGAATAAAATATTGGACTAAAGGAAAAATGGTCATAGCATATATACATATGTTAGATAATGGGTTACTATTCTTAATCATTAAAGAGACCTTATAAAGATGAGCCCAAATTTCACAGAAAAAGAGCCAAAGGACATGGAGCCATTTTATAAAAGAAAAATGGTCAGTAAATATAAGAAAAGATGGCCAACCTCACTGTAAACCTAAGAAATGAAAATGGGATTATCTTTTTTTTGTTCATCAGATTTCAGAAGTTTAAAAGATTGATATATCTAATATTGAGAAGGATTTGAAGAAATCAACATTTTATTGGTAGGAGGGTCAATTGGTAAAATATTTCTGAAGAGTAGTTTCATGTCATATCAAAATTTTAAATACGTATTTTTTGATCTACTCTTAGAAATTCAACCTAAAAAGATAATTGGACAAGCATACACATGCACACATAAAAGGATGTCTGTCCCAACATTATTAGTTGAGAGTTAGAAACAACATAAATGTTTCCTGAGAAGTATTGAGTAAGTCTGTTATGTGTCCATTGACAGCAGGCAACCTTGAAGAATAAGCACTCATGGTAACGTTTGTTGAGCACTTCAACAGCACATCTTGTGCATTACCTCGTTTTAATCTTCACAGCAACCTCATAGGTTAGGTGCTGTAATTATCCCCATTGAACAGATGAGAAAATTAAGTCCTAGGGGTGTTACATTGCCCAAGGTCACATCACTACTAGGTCTGACTACAAAGTTTTGTGGTTTTATCCAATAGTCTGTATTCTCTCTTTATAAATCTGCAGTACATACTCTTAAATGAAAGCAGCATATGATGTATGCTCTGACTTAAAGAATTTATAAATGAATGTACAACAGATATTTAGAAAGGATAGTCACCAAAATATTGACAGTGTTACCTCTGGGTGGTGCAATTATCAGGCAGTTTTTCCTTTCTTTTTACATGGTACTTTAAATATAAAATACGTATTTTATTTATATGGCCGGGCGCTGTGGCTCACGCCTGTAATCCTAGCTCTCTGGGAGGCCGAGGCGGGCGGATTGTTTGAGCTCAGGAGTTCGAGACCAGCTTGAGCAAGAGCGAGACCCCGTCTCTACCAAAAATAGAAAGAAATTAATTGGACAGTTAAAAATAGATAGAAAAAATTAGCCGGGCCTGGTGGCACATGCCTGTAGTCCCAGCTACTTGGGAGGCTGAGGCAGTAGGATCGCTTGAGCCCAGGAGTCTGAGGTTGCTGTGAGCTAGGCTGACGCCAGGGCACTCACTCTAGCCCAGGCAAGAAAGTGAGACTCTGTCTCAAAAAAAAAAAAAAAAAAAAGAACAGATAGGTTTTCTTATGTAATTCCTTAAGTTCAATTCTGTAGAGACTAGCTATAGTCCCAAATCATCCAATATTGACTCTCTGGAGAAAAGGACAATAAAGAATCTATAATCGATCTGCACAATCTATAGCTTGCTTTGGGATCATAACAATACTGAAGGAAAGGGCCTTTAAACACTCAATCTCAGTGTACCCTAAAAACAATAAGGCATCGTCTTCCCCACAGAAACTTAGATTGTTCTGATCTAAAGTACAATAGGGACTACAAAGTATAATTGGGACTGTAACAAAACCACCACCTGATGATCACTGGAAACTAAAATCATCACAATTTTAGTTTTTCAAAATTTATAACAGTCTAAGTTGATTTATATTTCAGACATAAACAACTCAGGAAGCAGTCAATAATGGGTGAAACAAGAAGTTAGAGAGCGCAGACTTAACCACTGGCGTCTTTCTTTCCTCAGAAGCTTTAATCTGCCTTATTTTCAGTTACTGAGACTTTCAGTTCCCTAAACAACCTTTCTGCGACTAAGGATTAGAAGGAAAAACAAAACTACCTAGACTCAGACAACATATGGGGACATGACACTTAGCCCATAGCTGCCAGTATTAAGATGACAGTTCTAATAACAGGTAAAACAGAATAAACACCTGCCAACCTGATTCCTCCCACTGTATACAACTATGAAATCTGGACAGAATATATGACCTAGCTATTTGAGAACTCTGAAAACGTAAATAGCAAGCAGATCAGGGAAGACCAGAATTTAAAACACCATCCAACCAGCAGTGACTTTACTTTTTTTTTTTTTTTTGGTCACATTCAGTATCCTCTTGTCTGAACTCAATGCAGCCTGAAACGAAGATGTGAGGGAAACCATAAAACATAATTGTGAACTGAGACTTTTTAGAAAACCTATGAACTTCCACACCAATTTTTAAAAACTGACTTCCCATGGAAATCAATGGACAGAAAACTGACTTAAATATGGAAAAGAAGAAACAAAATATTTCTGGAGGAAATACAAAGAACATGGTAAGAAAACAAAGTCAGAGGGGATGACGGCGGCTGCAAAAATCCAAATCTTTCAACACATCCTTTAAAAGCAGTAAGAACAATAAGAATAAGAAATATACTACACAGAGCTCACATTGTCCCCCAATCTCAGCCATCACATTCTAGCCACAAGCTATCAATGAGAGCAAGGACAATCTGGGAATTAGAGGTAAAGAAATGAGGAGAGCTAGCAGCGGACAAGACTGACCTAAAATTTACTACCAGAAAGAAGAACCCACTCTAAGTACAAAAAAATGAAAAAGAGTTCTGATCAGAGCAGGACACAGGGAAGAGATTTACAGTACACACAGGACTTGAAGAGGCAGTCCTGGACAGACAATTCTTTAGGCAACAGAAGAATAAAAAGGAAGGGAGGGAACTCTTTGGAAACTGCACAGTGAAGGAGGGGAAACTGGAGGTCCTCTAAGATGAAAATTTTAAAAAAAGTATCCTCTTTCCCTTGACTATGCTAGTCTAAAAATACTATCGAAGTAAAAAAAAAAAAAAAACAACTTAACAAGGATGACAAAAGAGGGAACTACTGAATTAGTAACCTTATGACACATTTTATAATGTGTAATAACTCACAAAACATTAGGAGAAGAAAGAGGGAAAGAACTAAGTAAAATAACTTCATTAATTACAGTAATTTCCCCTTATTTGTTGTTTCACTTTCCACAATTTCAGTTACCAATGGTCAACTGAGGTCGAAAATATTAAACGGAAAATTCCGGAAACAAACAATTTATAGGTTTTAAATTGCATACTGTTATGAGTGGCATAATGAAATCTGTCACAATCCCATTCTGTCCTACCTGGTACGTGAATCATCCCTTTGTTCAGCATATCCACCCTGTACAGATAGTCCTGTTTTAACGATGGTTTGCCTTAAAATTTTTCATCTTTACAATGGTGTGAAAGTGATACACATTCAGTAGAAACTGTAGTTTCAGTATCCATACAACCTTTCTGTTTTTCACTTTCAGTACAGTATTTAAGAAATTACATGACATATTCAACACTTCATATAAATTAGGCTTTGTGTTAGATGATTTTGTCCAACTGTAGGCTAACATAAGTATTCTGAGTACATTTAAGGTAGGCTACGCTACGCTAAGATGTTCAGTAGGTTAGGTGCATTAAATGCATTTTTTTTTTTTTTTTTGAGATAGAGTCTCACTGTGTTGCCCTGGCTAGAGTGCCGGGGCATCAGCCTAGCTCACAGCAACCTCAAACTCCTGGGCTCAAGCGATCCTTCTGCCTCAGCCTCCCAAGTAGCTGGGACTACAGGCATGTGCCACCATGCCCGGCTAATTTTTTCTATGTATTTTTAGTTGTCCACATAATTTC